>JAHTLZ010000252.1:7619727-7680266 GCA_023846285.1 Phrynocephalus versicolor | reverse complement strand
ATCTATCTATCTATCTATCTATCTATCTATCTATCTATCTATCTATCAAGCAAAGAGAAAAGGGTTACAGAGCATAATTACACAATGCTGTGCCTGTCTCTGCCTTAACCTATCTGCTTTAATTGCTTTAGTTAAGAATATAAATCTCCATTTTTGAAATAATGTATGGCTGTCTAATTAACTGTGCAGTTTTGCAACATTGCTTTTTCCATGTCTTAATAAGAATAATATTGGAAAAATGCTACCTAGACATTTATTTAAACCACAACATGCAAATATTTTGTGCTTCTATGACCACAGCCTCCATCTGTCTATGACAGGATTGGGGCTGTAGGACTCTGTCTCCTTGCAGTGTCAGGCCCCTCTCAGGCTGAAGCAAGCAGAGAGTGCAGCTGGTAGCCTGCTTCCTGGTATAATGCTAGCTGCCAGCACTCCCTGTTCCTTGCCTCTGGCCTCCTGAAGCTTCTGCCTGGTTACCTTGAACTTTCCCAGAACTCTGTCACTCTGTAAGTTTTCTGTGAGACCTTGGACTCGTGAAGCCTCAGCCCTGTTAGCTTGAACCTTCCTGGAACTCTGTTACCTCATAAGTCTTCCTGGCATTCCCCTCCCTGTTCACAACTGTGTTTGTGTGTGACTCTTCACCTTGGACTAGTTGATGACTCTTTCTGTGTATATTGAACCCAGACTGGACTGACCACACTCTTGGCTCCTGGAAACACCCTGTTTCCAGCCTCCCTTGCAGATTTCCTGGTTGTCGCCCACACCCCAGCCATTACAGTCTATAGACACCACCTTTGGAAAGACAATCACAGATTCACATTTGCACAACATTGTGCAAATATGAGGGGCATCTAGGTAGCAAGTTGTTATTACAATATGCTTATTTAATTTTGTTACATTTATGTCCTACTTTGTCCCATGAGTTCAAGATACAGTACATATTTGTTCTCTTTATCATTAAGTACGGTACGTCCTCTTGGTGTACCTCAGGACTGGGAAAGTGACTAGAATTGGGAAAGTGTGACTAGTCCAAGCTTACCCCATGGGATTCATGGCTAGGAAGTTGCCTGACACTTGAGCTGTTGGCTGAAATCCTGCTGCTTATTATTGTTAGTTACACTAGAGCAGGCTCATGGAATCAGTCGGTATTTGGTGAATCATCTCCTCCATACGTTCCATTAATTCAAATGGACCTGTTCTAGTTATGACTTGCTATGTTAAAATAAGTCACAACTAGAGTATAACCACTTGAATCAATAGAACTAACAGTTGTTACACAAATCCCCACTGATTCAATTGGCCTATTTATTTGTATTTGTTTTTGAGTATTTTTACCCTGCCTTTCTCCTTGGAAAAGGACCCAAGGCAGCTTATAGTAGTGACGGACAATATACAGCCCAGTACATTTAAGACATACAGTATGTACTTTTAAGTATAGGGAATTGAGGGGCATCTTAGAGCATTAAGTGGCAACGTTAAATCTAAAAGAGAATGCGTGTAGTTAAAGAAATGAATATAAAAATTCCATTATGAGTGGTGGAATGAACATTGAAAACACAGGTGTATTTATGAAGTCAGTCAATGGAATCATGTAAGGTAGACCATCTAAAGTTATGAGGGATGGAAACCAAAAATCGAAAACACACTGTTAATGCAATAAACAAGGAGAGGTATAAACACAAAGTTAGAAGTGATTATAAATACAAAATCTCTGTAGTCGTATGGTAGATTCATATAAAAGTCACATAATAGGTAGTCCACGTTCAGGGAAAGCTTGCCTGTTTCCGGAAAGTCAGCAGAGATGGGGCAGTCCTGGCCTCCAGTGAGAGGGAGTTCCAGATTTTGGACGCAGCAGCTGAGAAAGCCCTTTCATGTGTTCCCAAGAGACATATCTGTGAGGGTCACAGGATGGAGAATAAGGCCTCTCCTAATGACCTAAGCATTCAAGCTGGTTCATACTGTGAGATTTGATCCTTGAGGTATCTAGGATCCAGGTCCTATGGTGCTTTATAGGTTAAGGTCAGCACTTTGAATTGTGCCCAATAGCTGATTGGCAGCCAGTGGAGCTGCTTTAGTAGGTACTACTCGGTGGGCTAGAGCGCTGAAACTGTTGGCTGCAAAATCGACAGCTCAGCGGTTCAAATCCCAGGTACCATGCAGTGGAGCGAGCTCCTGCTGTTAATCCCAGCTCCTGCCAACCTAGCTGTTCGAAAGCATGTAAATGTGAGTAGATAAATAGATACATCCTAAAACGTGAGAAGGTAAAACTGTGTTCCGTGCACAGAAATGCATTTAGTCATGCTGGCCACATGGCCACAGACTTGCACAACACTGGCTCCTTGGCTTGAAACCGGAGATGAGCACCGCACCTAGAAGCAGACACAACTAGCATGCACATGCAGGGGAAACCTTTACCTTTACCTTTAATGCCTACTGTAGTGCAACTCACTACGGTAAGCAACAGGATTTCATCCAGTGTCTCTGAAGTCCTAGCCCGACACTCTCACTACTCATCCTTGCAGGATATGTGTATCCCTTCCACCTCTGAACTAGGAAAAGCTAAATCTTGTATCTATAGGTATGCAAATCTAGCAAATATGGCTGAGTATGCTTTGTTTGAATAACACTCTGCTTTTGCTAGTCATAAGGAGGGGCAATTGTCTGAGCAAGATTGATACCCTCCTCTTGTATTAGTGATTAAAGCAGGCAACAACCAACACCTCCCCCTCCAAGTGTGTGTTGGTTCCCATAACTACACATTAATAGGAAAAGAAAATGGAAGAAGAAATTCTAGAATTTACAGCAGCATGAAATTCTGTTGGGTGTCTCCTGCACTTGTTGGGAAATGTAGAACTCCAGCTGTTCTGCAAATGGAAAAGCTTGAGGGTTTTCCCAAACTCAGTGGCTGAGTTTGATCTTTCTGCTGCCCTGAGAGCACCTTTAAATGGAAAATATCAACATTTACACAGGGAGAAATTGCACATAGAAAAAATGTTCTGCTTTCAAAAAAGCAGTGAGGGAATTCTATTTTATTTTCATTAAAATGGAAGTGTTGAATTGCTTAACAAATATAAAATGCCTGCATATACATGGAAAAAGACAGCTAGGAATTCAACTGATTAAGAAGCTCGGAACACCTGAAGAACAGTGCCATTATTTTAAAGACCCATTCCTTCTATAATGCCCCTTTGATTTCAGAAGTCAAGGGGCTCCTGAAGTGGGTCTCTGAGCAAGATATTAAGAGTTAGTCTTGGTCTTGGGCCATTTAGGACTTCCTAGAAGTTAAAGTTTTGTGAGAGGTAGCCATGTTGGTCTGTGCAAGAATTCCATGCAAAAATCAAAGAAACAAAACAAAATAAAATAAAAGACAAAAACATGTGGCACCTTAAAGATTAACTATGATATTATAATGTAAGCTTTTGTGGACACGTCCACTTCTTCAGACATATAGTAGCAGAATGTCTGAAGAAGTGGATGTGTCCATGAAAGCTTACATTAATATATATAGTTAATTTATAAGATGCCACATGCTTTTGTCTTTTGATTTTTTTCTTTGATTTTTTCCTGGAATTTTAAGCGTTAAAAACAATCCTGTGAACTGTGTCCATACTCCTCCTGAAAATTCTGGAAGCAAGTATAGCTTAATACTGTAAGTACTGTCAATGCTCCCAGTCGTTACTACCAGTCTTGCTCTGTTTTGCACCAAGTTTTCCCTTCCCCCAGAGGCAGGGGACATCTGAGAAGTTCTCTTTTGGATTACAGCTCTTAGATTTTCCCCTAGCGAGTGGATGTTGGAAAAGTCCAGACTTGTGTGGGCATAGCCCTTGATCAGCTTCTGCAAATATAACAGTCACAGATTCTCCTGAAGGGGATAAAACCAACACACACACAGAGTTCAAAAAGACTATTTGTTTGGATTACTACTTGAAGAATACTCCAGTTAGTGCTAGCCATAGCTAGATCTCATTTTCTCCAAAGGAAATATGCAGCTGGCACATCTACTGGAGCTGATCAAAAGTTATGAATTACAAAGCGTCCATTTTCAAGAGAAGATCTAATAGAACTCCAAACCTACATGAATATGGGTCTCTCCTCTGCTCACATCACTACCCCAGGTAAGGGAGGATCTCTTTGAGGAATCTTTGACAATTATTTCACGTCCCTCTCATTGCGATTTCGCGGTCCCACTTGGGACTGGTACGAAAAAATGTTACTGCATGTCCATTGCTTGACGACGGGAGTTCGTCCCGACACGCCCCCTGAACGGGGATTTAAGCGTGATGAGCCATATCTCTCCCTGACCTCGGGAATTCTCTTGTCTCGGTTCTTGTTTCAAGACAAGAGCCCGTGAAGTAAGGCTCGTCACACAATGTGCACATTCTCCATCTAGTGGCAGGAGTGTGAAGTTGCATTCTCCAGTACACTCCCAATGGCGTAAACAATGCACTGCAGAGAGGGAAGAAGACATAAAACCTTGAACTTTGCTGCTTAACGCATGAAAGCCAAAGTTACAGAGAATTGAAAAATGGAAGGTCAGACAAAAAAAGGGGGGGGAAAACGAAGGCAGAGAAGTACAGATGTCGTCACGAAACTAGGACGTGAAGTAACAGTCGTCACAATACCATCAATCATGCCCATGGGTAAACGGAAACAGGGACAGAACCGGGACAAGACCATGTGACTGCAAACGATGTTATCACAAAATGAATGTAATCTCGGAACGAGGAAGGACATGAAGTAACCGTCTTTCTGTGTTTCTTTACCTACCACTATTGGCTTTTGTTTGAACCAGTGGCCCATGACAGGAGCAGGGACTGCTAGTATCTGGAATCTGGGTGGTGCCCCTGTTCTCCTCTTCTCCAAACCTGTGATTTATGTGTCCCCTTGACATGGCTTCCGAGAGTGGAAGGGAAGTAAGAAGTCCCTACAATTCCTTTTGAAGTGACTGTTGTTCTTTTCTGCTATTGGAAGAAGGTTAGGCAGCTTTGAAAAAGGAGATTAAGGCTGCAGTTGGTAGCTTGAGCCCTCCAGAGGTTCTTGAACTGTGGGCACCCACCTTTGACTGTGTTAGTGGAACGTGAGTAAAACAGTATCTGGAATCCCTTGACTAAAGGAAATGGCTCTAATGAAAGGGGGTCTTCCCGGGATGGCTGCGAATGCAATTTGTAAATTGTTACTTGGAGTTATTTCAGTTCTTCATATTTTTATCTGAAGCACTTGGATATATTTTGCTTCAAGTCTGTCTGCCCTTCTCTGTACACTTGTCTTCACATATATATAGTGAAGGGAAGAGCCCAACGATGTATCTGGACAAATCTGGTACATCTGGAATTGTCTCATGATGGATGTGTTCTAACTGGCATGGTTCAGAAAGCCATTTTACATTTTATGTACTTGCTTTTTCCATCCTCATATCACAGAGGCTTGTGGGAGCATAGCCAATTTCTCTCTGTGTTTCCAAACACTTGAATGTGCAGCTCTGTGCTGTCAATGTGTTGGGATACCCAACGGGGCAGTCATTGATCTGTGCATAGTTCACACAGGCTATGCAGGTTTTCTCCTTGGTCTCCTCTGAGTGAGGATTCTCCTGCGTCCCCACCAAACACACCTGTGAAGGTAGCAGGATGGAGAGGACGGCCTCTCCTGATGATCTTAACATATCAGCAGGCTCATATGAGGGAGGGGGGATGAGGTCTCATAAGAGGGAGGGGGGATGAGGTCCTGGAAATAACTCGGCCCAAACCATGTAGGGCTTTATAGGTTAGTATAAACACCTTGACAGTTGAGACCTGAAATGGATTGGCAGCTAGTGGAGCTGCTGTAACCCAAGGATTATGTGATCTCTGTTACCAGCTCAAACAGCAATCTAGGTGCTGCATTTTGGACTTGCTTAGGTTTCCTCACACTTTCATTGGCAACCACTCCTGCAGTGCCTATAGTAATCCATCTGGGATGAAATTAAGGCATTCACTCAACTAACTAACTAAATAAGGCATGCCTGAATGTCGGTAGATTAGGCCTCTCCAGGAATGAGCACAGTGGGTGCACTAGTTTGAATTGTGCAAAGGCACTCGTGGTCACCACTGAAACCTGGGTATCCAGATGCAGAGATGAATCCAGGAGCAACCTCCAAGCTATACACCTGTGTTTTTAGAGGGAGTGTAACCCCATCCAAAACAGGCTAGATTTACCAGTTCAACATCCCCAGTGAGCTTCTATGACTTAATGGGGATTCGAAACATAAACGTCATGAGTTCTAGTCCTCCACTCTGTCCACTAAACCACACTAGGTATCTGGAAGATATTGTACTCAATCTTAACAGCACAGTGCAACTTCCCTGTGCACAGCTTCAATAGAGAAGTACGTGCAAAACTTTTTGCATGGCTAGCATTGCAATAAAATGAGCATCTCCTGTGTGGTTTACTTATAGCCATGAAGCTGTCTTAGTACAGAAGACTCTATGGGCCTGCCATGACATATGCCTGGAAGAAGAAAGTGGAAATTATTGAGTCTCATGGATTTGGCAGAATTGGAAAATGCCTGACAAGTGGCAAGGGCATTTAAAGGGCAACCAAGGGTAGAATGAAATAAGGTTATTCACTGCCTTTATGGGAATCTCCTGACTCGGGCATCAGGCTTGTAACTTAATTTTTGCTGCTGTCTGCTCCAGTGTTGCTAACTGTCTGTCTACATTAAGTTAGTGGATACTTGTTGTTCTTGCCTTTTTATTGAATCTGGAACTGCCTTGTGAAACAAGATGCTTTGGTTTATTGAAAAAAATGTGACAGGTATTCTAAATCAGCGGTTCACTACCAGTAAGACAAATACGACTGCCAGGAGCAAAAATGGTCTAGGTCTGTCATCATACCACCTGATATGATCTCATGGGGGAAGCTAAGTACAGTAGAGCTAAGACTAGTGAATACTTGGGTAGGAAACCACCAATAAGTGTCTGAGATTTCTTGCTATGGCTAAAAAGGTAGCTTGTGTGAAAGTCTATAGAGCAGTTGAGGCCAGTCAGAGTTGGCAATATTTGGTGACATGTTCCTAGGAAAGATCTGTTTCCAGGCACAATTCAGAGTGCTGGTTTTAATGGCTCAAGTCCAAGTTATCTCAAGGACTACATATTCCTTTATGAGTCTGCATGGGTTTTAAGATACGAACATAAGAAGAGCCCTGCTGGATCAGGCCAAAGGCCCATCTAGTCCAGCTTCCTGTATCTCACAGTGGCCCCACCAGATGCCTCTGGGAGCGCATGAGACTAGATATCTGTCTCCTGATACCACTCCCCTGTACTGTATCTGGCTCTTGAAGTACCCTGGTTTTAAGCCTGGAGATTAAAGATAATCAGGGGAGGTGTTTCTTTTGGCCACCTTCACAGGCACGATTGGCTGGAAATCTGGGAGAAGGCCTTCTCTGCTGCTGCTCCCAGACTTTGGAACTCCGTCGCACAAGATGTTAGGCTGGCCCCATCTTTGCTGTCCTTCCACAGGCAGATCTTATATCTTCAGGCAGGCTTTGCCCTCAGTGACTGCCCATCTGAGAGGGTTTTTTAAGTGGATTGCTTTGGCTTATTGCTTTTAAATGTGCTTTTATATTGGTTTAATTACCATTTTTAATATAATATTTGTTGAATTAGTTTTGAATATTTGTATGCTTTTTTAGCTTTTTAATATTGTATTGTAAAGACATAAGCTGCCTTAATTACTTTTGAAGCAGAAGCGAGGGGCAAAACAGTTTAAATCAACAAATTATAATGAATAAAGATGTAGATTTTTCATAGCAATTACTAATTAATCAATTTTATTATTATTTAGATTATTGCCTGAAATCCTGTTCGGTATTTTACACCACCTAGGTCTGATGACATCATTAGTTACTATTTTTTGGACAAAGAACATTTCTGGTTCCTCGGAGCCTGGAAATCCCAAGGGTGTCTTGAGGTCATTTTCATCAGAGAGAGGCTGCTGGGGCCATGTTTCCTACCATTTGGGGTAGAGATGGTTTAACTCCATGTCGGGTAGAATATTTCTTATGGCAATGGATTATCAAACCCCGCAACCTTTTGCAGAATTTTGAATTTCTTGTAAAATTCTTTTTGCTACACAGTAAAAGGACAGAGATCCATAGAGGAGAATAGTCACAAGTTCCCCAGAGTCCAACCATTACGCATTGACTGGCACTTAATGTCTCGCTAACTCATTCTGAGACATTAGTAGGTGGAAAATACTTACAGTGGCAGGATATTATAGACTTGTGTTAGATGCTTTCTTTGATGCACATATACTTAGCAACCAACCAAACAGATCAACAGCAAATTAAACGACTGATATCAACAGAAGAAAGAGAGGAGGAAAACATTCAGCAGAAAGGTAGGACTCTCTCTAAATTCAAAGACTGGGAGGAACAAGTTAGTTCTGGATATGAGGGCAATCACCTTAGCCCAGAAAAAACCCTTCCAGTCATACAAACTACAAATATCATGCAAAGTTGCAAATAAAACACCAACAGAACCAACCCCACAAATAAGAAAGGATGGGAGTTAGTCCAACAACACATAGGAGACCCCATAGAGCTCTGTAATGGAGTGGTTAAATTGCAGAACCACAGTCAAGTTTGTGCTCACAATCTGAGTTTGATCTCAATAGATTCAGGAAGCTGACTCAAGGTTGACTCAGCCTTCCATCCTTCTAAGGTCAGTAAAATAAGTACTCAGCTCACTGGAGGTGAGGGGGAAGGGAGCGTTGTTTGCTTAATCATTTTGTAACGTGCCCATGGAGCGCTTTGGCATTGCAGCATGGCATATAGATTGAAACAACAGCAAATTCCTCATCCCTGCCTTACTGCAGGTATTATAATACCAATACCTTTTCTTGCTTGTAATACCAATCTTGCTACTCTTGGGGAGGGCTGGACCTTCACCATGAGACTGCCTGAACACACTGGCCTTCTCTGATTCTAGCAGACAAGTGAGGTCAGACATGGTTGTCACTTGGATGAGCGACCAGGGAACACTACGTGTTGTGTGTGGGAGAAGCTGTAGCTCCGTGGTAGAACATTGCCCAAAGTTCAATTCCTAGCCTCTGTAGGTAGGGCTAGGAAATAATTTTGCCTGAAATGCTGAAGAGTGGCTATCGGTCAAAACTGACAGCTGTGGTTTACTTTAGATGGACCAAGGCGATGTCTCAGTATAAGGTAGCTTTCCATTATATTATCCTGCCACTGTGCCAACATATGTTGGGAGGTTCAATATGGACTCTCACTGGTGGTTAACTAAATGTGTAAGGAATGCTGCTCCACTTCCTGTCAGAAATTAACCGAATAATGCTTACTGATCAGTAATAATTACTCTTAATAATTACCCTTACTCTTAATTGCTCTTCTGTCATTTAATACTTAAGGAATCATTATTCCCCAGAGCACAGGATTATGTTCAAGCTGAAAGCTGATGATCAAACAGGGAAGGAGACTGGCTTCATGCTAAATGGAAAGCAAAAAACCCTATCTTCCATCTGGAAGGGAAATCTTGTAATATCTTAGCATTTAATCCACAGTATGTGCATGTTTCTGTATGTCTCTGTGAAATGCCTTGCTTTGTAAAACTCCATGGTCTGAAAAATGGACTCCCCCCCCCCCGCCCAACAAATAAGCAAGACCTGGCAGAGAACGTTCCACCTGCAAGTTTATGTTTCATTTTAATTTCTATTCTCCAGGGCCATTATTGATGAGAGAAGGACTTAGAACTGGAAGGTGAAAAGTGCCCAGAGGTTGCTCCTTTTTCTTCTTATTATTGTTAAAAAAAATTAAGTGTTTCTTTCTCTTGAAGGAGGACAGTTAGTCTTTAGTGCATTTTATGGAAGATAATTTGGCACCACGAACAGCACAATATATGACACTGGTCGCTTTTTCAGCCTTGCAGGAGGAAAGTGATGTAGAAAGCAATTTCAGTCTGCAAGATTATTTGATATTTATGTTAGCAGAGTAAAGCTGGCTAGGTTTGAGCGTATGGCTATTAAACAGGACTAATTACTCTGTACTTGGGTAAGAACTGGAAGCTTACATTTCTTGTATCAAGAGACTCATTCAAAAAGTACAGACATGGTGGTTGAGTTCCCTGGAGTTGGTTTCCATGCATGGGGATTTGCTAGTAGCCAATTAGTGCACGTTATCAGCTTGGCTTGCAAATAAATGTTGATACCAAAATTAATAATACCAATAAAAAGCCAAAAGCTTTTTGATCATGTAAATAAAAAAGCAATATACAGTTTATTACAGCTGCTTGTTTAAATTAAAATATATGAGAAAAGAAATATAGGAAGACGAAAGAGAAATAAGCAGAAACACCTGAACAGACAATCGCTCCATCAGACCTGCCTCATCTGCTCCATCCATTCTTTCTTTAACTCAGCTAAGGAGCAGAAACATATACTAGATTAGAAATGCTCTAAACAGCTGCTGCATTCATCTTTTCTCTGAACAGTCCCCACGGACAGGCTGTGATGAACTGGAGAATGTGTTGCATGGTTGGGATCTTCAGTCTACTTCTTGGGTAAGGAGGGAGACAGGAGCTTGATGTGAGCCAATGCTCTGTTTACTAGAATGGGCCGAATTCCTTTGTTTGCACATTTCTCTTGAACATACCAGCTGTTATATGCATAAAATGTGAAGAACAACAAGAGCAGATCAGGTAGTGGCAGTCTAGGGAAAGCTGTATGATAAACAGGTGTCTTGGCCGTTCAGCTCTTAAGGGCTCGTCAGTTGCCCTTTGGTCTTTTATATCTGCTAATAACATAGCTATAGAACTTTCTTCCTGGCAATCAATGCTTGCATCTATCCTGGCTTCAAGTAGCAATATTTACAAAATCTTGTAAATCAGCAGCATTCACAAACCCTTGACCCTATTGCTTCACAACACAGATGGCATTCCAGGAGGCCTAGCAGATGCTAAAAGTTGTCACTTAGAGCCCACAGTCGGGCTCCACAGACCACTGTAATTAAATCCAAACACACCCACAGGGAATTGGAAGTTACCTGGAATGACTTCTGTGCCGCACGGCTGTTTGCTTTTGAAAAATATCTGCAGGAGGTGGTAAATGTGGCTTTGTTCCAAGGTTTTTCTAGGCAGGTCTGTGCCAGAGGAATGATACGGGAAGAAAAATGCACTGCCTTAGGGGAGAACAGGCCTTGGAAGTCTAAAAACGCAATGTAAATGTACCAAGATAATAAATCTGGAAATAATAACACCGGGAGGGTGGCAACCTGTCTGGTTTTAAATTGAACCTGGCCAATTCAATGCCAGTTGACCTGCTGTTAATTGCTCTGGTTTGGTTTGGTTTTCAAACCATTGTTGAGGAATTGGGAACATATCTAAAAGAACCCAAGGGGGTTCAACAGTTAATGGGCTGTAAACCCACCACCACCACCACCACCATCACTCCAGCTTCTGGAAAGTACAGAGGGTGAACTTTTTTTGCTCTGTTCCCTTTCAATGTGGAGCTAGCCAACATCTTCAGACTGTTTCCAGATTCAGTATCACAGTGGAATGGGTGTGTATGGGGGGGGGGGAGAGGGCTTTCTCTGTATGAATGGTGGTGGAAAAAGAGAAAAAGGGAAGCATTTTTAACCTACTGGGGGAAAATGTTACCTTCCCAAGGCTTGGACATGGAGCCCCCCCCACAAAGACCAAATCTCCTAGATCAGTGATGGTGATCCTTTCAGAGACCAAGTGCTCAAACTGCAATTCAAAACCCGCTTATTTTTTGCAAAGTGCCAATATGGCAATTTAATCTGAATACAATGGTACCCTGGGTTACACATGCTTTGGGTGCTACCCTTTGGGAAAGTGAGGATCAGAGGGCAATGGTGCGATCCTTCAGAAAAGCAAGGATCAAAGAGCAGGCTTTTGAATTTCCCACGGCAACAGTACCCTCGAGAGAGAGAGGTGGATGGAGTGCTTCACCATCGGGAAAGCCAGGGGGGAGTGACAGTGGCTTGTGGTACCTCATATGTAGCCCCAGTTTACTTTCCAGCCACACTGCTCTGGACATCCCAAAAGTGGCATGGCTGGACAGTAAACTGGGGCTACGAATGATCCCACAAGCCGCTGTCTCCCCTTTGCCTGGCTCTCTGCTCAGATTACAGTGGCATGCGAGCGGAGGGGGAAGTGCCATGGCTGTGAGGGGGCGATGTCATGTCCCCACAGAAAGGGCTCCATGTGCTACCTTTCACACCCGTGCCATAGATTCTCCAACACTGTCCTAGAGTCACCAGCCAGCACTGTTAGTTGCCCTTCCCCAGCCCACTCCATTGGCACTTTCCCACCCCTCCAACCCATGGACAGGAATGAGATAGGGCAGACCAACTGGGGTTTTCTCTAGAACTTCAAAGGACAGAGGGCACTGAACTCAAGAGGTGAATGACCAATCTACTGGTGAGATTGGTCATTCACGTTAAATGCTGTGGGGATGTGTTTCCCTTTGATCTTTAGGTACACCTCATCTCAGTGGTGAAGATTACAGTCTATATCTGCTAGGTGTTCCGTTCCTGTCTTGGGCTTTGCCCTTAGCTTTCATTATAGCACTTTGCAGGAGTTGAACCGTAGAGGGCTGTTGCAGTCATTCTCCTCTGGGGGACTGAGCAGTGAAGCTGACGAGGAAATTATGCCTCTTGGGGCTGATGTGAGATGACAGTACAATTAAAATTGATCAATTCTCACAGGTGGACATAACTGGAAATCCAAAGTGGTCAGCTTAGCGTAGCCGTGTGTCCTTTTTTACAGTACGAAGAGCTGCCCAGACCAAAGATAAAGAACTACTAGGAGATAAATTGGGGGTCTTGTAAGTTGCGTATTAGCAGTTAATACCTGGAAAGCAGTTTCAAACGGAACAAGTACACAGGTCATTTGATCACCATCTTGTGCACTCAGAGATGTATTGTAATTTTTGTTAAATGATCAAGTCTGATTCTGATTTCAGAAGTGCACCTATGCATTGGTATATTCAGTTTTATACAGATCAGTGTTGTCCTCTTTTTGGTTATGTAAAAGGAAACATCAGAATGGAGATGTGTACCTTACCGATAATGGTGCAACTTCAGTTTGTTAAATAGAAGCGAAACATTTTTTTTTTGCTTTAGCATTGGTAAGAGGAGTTTATCATAGTCTCTTCATTTGCTCTGGTTGACTTTTCCCTTTTGTCATATTTGATATATTAATTAAATTGAATTTCCCTTTCGGTCTCTCTGATGGATCATTGTCACCCTGACCTATTACTGTAAGCCAGGTAATTTATAATATAAATTCCTGGAAAGAAGCCCCATCTTGGAAATAAACAAGGATAGTAATTGAGTCACAAAATGTATTTGATGTGAGAGACAAGAAGTTCTGTAAAATACTTGTGTTAAATCTTTGACTAAGGTGTTTGTTGTTACACCTTTGGAGTTGCTTTCAAAACTTATGCACAGCTTTTGGGAAAGAAGAGATGATTGTGGAATTTTCTCTGAATTGGGGTAATGGATGGGTTGTGTCTGCTTTTGCAACTTAGGGAGGGTAAGAATAAAGGAAGAACATAATGCCAAAATATACTAAAAGCATCAGTGGATGGCTTAGGAATAGAGCCATTTCAACCAGAACTTTTCATCTGTGTAATAGACAAAGAAGAAATAAAATTGAGACTTTGCAGAGCCTATTTCTTCAGTTTGGTAATTATAGCTTTTCCTGCAAACCCAAAATTAGGTGTCAAAGTGCCCATATCAGGCAGGCTGTAGCTTGAATGTGAAAGCAGGGTGAAGCTGATTTGGACTGACTGTTAATATGTCTGTGTCACTTGTGTTAAGAGTTCCATAATGTTGAAATATAATGGGCCTGCCCTTTGATGAGTGCTGGCTAATGATGAAGCTATAATAAAAGAAGCCTATTGGTCTTCCTATTCAGTCACTGAGAGCTGGCTTTTTGGCCACCTGTAAGAGATATTACAAATGGACCATCCCCAATCCTCATTTTTAAAAGGTGCGTACTTTTAGACTACAGTGCTCAGAATTTTTAGGCCGTATGGCTGAGGAAGCAAGCCCACTGGGGAATTCTGGGAAATCCAAAAGAAGTACACACTGTATTTGCACACCTCTATTTGTTACATTTCTATCTCCCCTCCCTGCCACAGTAAAGCTCACAACAGTGCACGTGCCGCCTCTTATCCTCTCCATGCCCCCCCCCCCGTGGTCCTGTCTTTCGGCCCTTTAGTTGCAGCAACTTTAAAGTGGGGGAGTCTAAGCAAGCTGCGCTCTTATTTATGGATAATTACTTGTTATTTGTACTTGCTGTTTTTATTACTTGTCTCTCATATTTTTAACAACTGTTGCTGAATTTTAAGGAGGTTCAGCGAGATGGTGATTATCCTCATGCATTATTTTTGTGAACTCTTGTTGTAGAGTCAGTTGTGTCCTCAAAGTCCGGCTTCAGGTGGTGTCATTGGCATGGAAACGGCTTTGGTTGCTCTGCAGGATGACTTGTTGAGGGAGGCCGACAGGGGCAATATGTCTCTGTTGGTCCTCCTCGACATCTCAGCGCCATTTGATACTGTCGACCACAGTATCCTCCTGGGGAGGCTCACTGGATTGGGGATTGGTGGCCTCCGTTCCTATCTGGAGGACCATCCCCAGAGAGTCCAGGTTGGTGAGATGGTCTCCACCCCATGGATTCTGAATTCAATTTTTATATGAGACTGCTGGGTCAAGTCATCTGGGAATTTGGAGCTTCATGGCATCAATATGCCAATAACATGCAGCTCCACCTCTTCTTCCATCCTTCTGCAGTTGAAGCCATTCTGGGCCTTGAGTACTGTATTGGGGCCGTGATGGAATGGATGGAGGAAAACAGACTGAATCTAGGCAAGATGGAGATCCTCTATGTGGGGGCCCCAGCCATCTGTAGGTTGGGAACATCTCTCTCCTTCGGGGGGGGGGGGTTAACCCTATCTGCAGGGCAGCAAGTGCGCAGTTTGGATGTTGTCCTGGACCCAGCGCTATCCATGGATCTCCAGGTAGTTTGGTCCACCTATTACCATCTTAGGCATATCTCTCAAGTGTGCCCATACCTGGACACTGGAAGCCTCACTGCTGGTTTACACACTGGTAGTATCGGGGTTTAACTACTGTATTGGTCTCTACGTTGTGCTGCCCTTGAGGTTGGTGTGGAGAATTCAACTGGTACAAAATGCAGTGACCAGACTTCTAATGGGATTGAGGCGTAGTGACCACATCTTGCCCACTCTGGCTGCTTTGCATTGGCTGCCTGTATGTTTCCACACTAGGTTCAATTTTATGACTCTTTCCTGTAAAACCCTTAATGGTTTGAGACCTTGCTACCTGTCAGTATGTCTCCTTTGGTCAAGAACTGCTCATAATACACATTCTTCTCAGACCCGGTGGGGGGTGCTTAAGATCTGTTAGACCGAGAAAGGCACACAAAGAGAAAACTACAGCTCATGCCTTCTCAGTGATTTCTCCCACACTGTGGAATGAGCTCCCACCTGAGATCCAATTAACTCCTTCCCTGGATTCACTTAAAATATCTTTAAAAACCTGACTTTTTCAGCAGGCTTTCCCGAGTCATTATTTAACACCATCTTAGTCAATGCTCTGCCATCTTAATTTTTAATTTTTATTTTTATTTTAATTTTAATTTGAGATTTAATTTAATTAGCTTTTGGCTTTATAACTCAGTTTTATATGATTTGATGTTATAGTGATATTGCAACAATAGTCACAGTTGTCTGTTGCTGTGGTTGATATATTGTATTAACTGGGCTTTGTTATATTTATTTTGTTATGTGATATTGTATCATTCTCTTTTGTAAGCTGCCCAGATGGCCAGATGGGTGGAGCATAAATATAATAAATACTAAATATGGAATACCAAAAGGCGGCTTATCAATTGGGTTTTATACAAACAGAGAAAGAAATTTGAAGCATAATTGCTAGATAGGAGAATGATTGCAATGTCTCTCCATTGGTTGCCTTTGGAAACCTCTTGATTCTCAGGGTGAAGGAACTCAGTAGTAATAACTTTTTCTTCTTACTCACAGCTGAGCATTTGAAACATACTTGCATAACAACATGGGTGTCCTTCTCTGACACTTTTAATGTATTCCGGTCTCCATGGATGACTTCCTATGCTTTTTCCCAGCAGTTTCTTTGAAAATGGAAGAGGAGAATCCAGCCCTAGCAGAAGGAATCTCAAATTCCCAGTGCAATTCAGGAAAATGTGTGGGAATTCAGTGTTTGACATCCAGAAATTTTGATTTGATTTAAATTGTAATCTTGGGAGTTCTTTTGAAGAGCTGATTGAAGTTAATTAGCATTAAAAGGCAGAGTAAAATATATTAATTTGTACATCTTAAAGCAGTGTTTCTATGCACACCTTCCAGACTTTCATATCCCCCAGTATTCTTTTGACATTTGGGGAATAAGTAGAAATATACATTTCTTACTTCTCAATACGCATTGGGAGTTGATACAAGTGAACAACCCAAACTTGGTTTTTAATTTTTCTTGTTCTTTTCCTCCAGTAGTTTTTCTTGGCTGCCTATTACTTTTTAAAGTACAAATTTTACGGATTTATTAAGTAGATTTCCTGTCCCATGCTGCTTATATTTAATAAGATCACAGCATTTTTATCCTGCTTGGCATACACAATCAACAAGCCAGTGCAACTGGTAATGGTGGCAGTTGTAGTCAAACACCTGTGAAAACTGCTTAGCCAGAAAAGATATAGTACAGCATCTGGTGTTTTTTTAATTGCTGCTTGGGCCTTACATGTACAGTAAATAGCTTGCACTTTCATTCTGTTTATAACTTCCTAATGCTAAAACGAAAAGTAATAGAATGAATTTGAAGGATGTAAAATTTTTTTGGGATTGCTGCTTGAATTGGCACACGGACAGATTCCATTGATTCTTGTAGTGTTTTATTTCCAACCTGAAAGGTTATTTTTTTCCTTTAGTCCAGAAATAGGGAAAGTTGGTGTGTGTGGAACAAGTACTAAGTCCACCAACTGTCCTATAACAAGAGCAACTGATCCAGTCTAGATATGTGGAAGGTTATATTTCTGGGTTAGAGCTCCCAGAATCCCACTCCCAGAGCTGTAACCCAAACATGTAACCGTTCCCATATCTGACACTAGTCAAATTAACACAGAGTTGTTTTAAAAGAAGAAGGAATATAGGGATACAACTACAATGGCCTGAGTATCCCATGTAGAAGAGAAGGTGCTGAACAGAGCAGTATGGCAATGGAACCAATGACCTCAAGAGGTGGTGAGTGCTCCAACCTTGGAGGCATTCTGGACAACCACATGGTAGATCTCCTTGGCTTTGTATTCTTGCATGGAGCAGGGGGTTGGACCTGATAGGCCCCTTCCAACTTCACTATTCTATGATTCTATGAACATTTTAAAATAAGTTGGAAAATGGTTTGATGGCACTTCTGTCATCTGTAATACAAAAACCTTTCAAACCATAATGTTGCTTCTCATTCCACATTTTAGTCCATGTTCCTTATAGTTTCCTTTTTAAAACTTCTATTTGAACTTCCTTCTGGTAATGCAGGTCTTTTCACTTTCCTCATTATTACAAGTAGAGATGGGCACGACTCAAAAAAAAGGTGTTTCGTTTGTCGTTTGTCGTTTAGGGGGTCAGTTTCGGTTCGTTTTCATTTTTCGTAGGTTTTTTTTGCAAATTTTTTATTTTTGTTTTCGTTATACAGTATAACAAAATGGAAAACGAAAATAAAAATTGCCGTTTCGTTAGCATTCTTTTCAGTTCAATGCATTTGCCGCAACGAAAACGAAAAATACGGCAAAATTTTTCGTTTTCGTCTTGTTTTGAAAAAAATTTCATTTTCGTTTTCATTGCGTAACGAACGAAAAATGAAAACGAAAACAAAAAATTGCTCGTTTCGTGCCCATCTCCAATTACAGCATGCATTTGTATACAGTATTTTCCATTGCTTTTATTCCTTAATTCACTTCAACCCCTTTCCTTGCTTTTTTCAATTGTGTTTCTAATTACTTTTTTGCAGTATGTCTGTGAAGATTCTCAGTCATCCAGGTGAGTTTATCTGGAAGTTAAGTCATGGCAACTGGCCTTTTTTTCCTTGAGAGATTGAAACATTTCGCTGCTCATCCAAACAGCTTAATCAGTCTGTTTGACTGTCTGTTTGACAGTCCAGTTGCCATGACTCAACTTCCAGATACTTTTTTGCAGCTTCTGAACATTCAAAGTCTGGACTTCACTCCTTCCCCTTTCCAATGAAGTCTCTATTTTTTCCTGATTCATAGCCACAAATATTTTATTGTAAGCTGATGTGAAATTATCACACCATTTAAATGTACCTTTATTTATTTCTCTTTAACTGGGCTTTAAAAAAAAACCTCTGGTGGAACCACTCTTTAGCTCACTCTCTCACTGCCACCATCAATTTCACATCACTTCTTTATGTTGGGAAGCACCTTTTTTATTTCTGATAAGTCTCTTGGAAAAATAGTCGTCCCATCCCACTGTCTTACTCCATCTTGCTGTGGGAAATGAGAACTGCCAGCTATGCTGCTTTCCCCCCAAGTGTTGGACATACTCTCCTGTTTCATTGCCTGTAAAATAGAGACAGGGCATCTTGGTTCAGTCTTGTGATAATCATTCATGATCACAAGGGGACCTTTGCTAAAAGCAAATCTTGCCCTGAAGAATTTTCACGCCACTTTGTCAATCTTGTTTGTTAGAACTGCATGGGTCATGGGTATGCGTAGGTGTCTGTGTCCTTTTTATGCATCATATCACCTGTGCAAGGCTAGGCCTCCCACCACTTTAATTTAATTACCCTAGCTGTCCCATTGACATCAAGCTATTCATTCATCAGTTTCATTGCAGCTGGGATGAAACCACTTTCTCTCCATTAACCTGCTAATCTTAGTGTGAATCTTAATGCCTTCACTAAATGAGTCCTATTCCCCCCTTGATTTATGTTTCCCGGGCCGCCTCTGCTTTATACAAAATGCTTTGGGTGATATTGTGGCATTTGGGATTTTACCTTTGTGAGACATGTCCTCCAGGAGGAACTGATGAGGACAAGGAAAATTCTGGCCAGAACTAGGATAAGAGTTGCTGAGGATATATTACTAAGGCAGCATGTGTCTGCAAAGTAAATGTTTAGTGTACTGGTTTTAACTGAGGACATAAATGTGGGTATGTGGACTGTTTCTGATAGTGGGGGCTTGCATGACTAAGTGTTCCTCCATATACTTCCCCCATTTACTGGACCAAGAAAGCAAGCCTGCAAAGGAAAGCACCAAGCTAGTCACCAAGAGATTTCTGGTTTGCTTCCTCTTAAATATCATAGCTGATCTTCTATGGAAATGCCTTCCATTGAACACTCAGCATACAAAATCAGTTTCCCCCAGGATGCAGAGGAAAGGGGAATAATGGCACACTTCATCAACTCAGTTGAAAGACCAGAACTGAGCTTGGAAATACTATATCTTTAGACTACAGCTCCCAGAATCCCCATCCAGCATGGCTCCTATGATGCCTAGGAATTCTGCAGGATGTAATGAAAAGAAGTAACCCCAAGCACCCACTGGTAAAATGGGTTTCTGAGGTAAACATTATTTTAACAGAAAAAGTCCCCCACCTTTTTCTAAAAAATTAAATATTGTAGGTGCAGTTTTTTTAAAAAGATGGCCAGTTGGTCTCTTCTGCCCTTGAGAGGTCCTGCAAAAGCATTTGTTTTAGCAAAAGCATTTGCCTGCCACTATGCCAATATTAAGCATTCGTGCCTGAATTTCCTTTCTTCCCCTTTGCTTTCCCCACTCGTTGTTTCTGTCTCTGTAGCCCAAAGACACAAACTACTTGTTTTCATGTATCCATAAGCCACCAGGGGACCATTTGTACTTGAGGCACAGGTTATAAATGCAAACAATGTATGAATGCATGAATGAACAGATATTTGTATTTAATGTACATAGATTGTTATCAAGAGGACTGAGTGAATAGCTGAGTATAACAGGGTGGTGTGGGAGGCCATGATGTCAAGTGGGTGAGAACAGTTAAGTCTTCAGGTCAAATGAGCACCTTGTAAAATTGTGCTTGAAAAATTAGTGGGCACTCACTGACATTTTAGTGGGCTCTCACTGACATTGGTCTTGAACTAATAATGTATTCTGGAGTCTAGTAACCTTGGAATCCACACATGCAAACGCTAAGAGAATGATCCATTGCTGGGTTTGTTCCTGGATAGATGGCAAAGGAGGGTGTTTATAATTTATGTGCAGTTGTGTTGCCTCATTAATGACATTTTACCAGAGATACAGCTCTCCCATTCACAGTCTTCTTTTCCACTCTGCTCATTTTTCTCTCTCCAGAAAAGACAAACCAATGACCATGTTTCGACTCCTCCTGTGGTGGAATCTCAAAGTTCTCTCCCTCTCTCTTCTGCTGAAAGCCACTGTTTCCTTAAACCCAGATGACCCAAATGTTTGCAGCCACTGGGAAAGGTAAGCTAAACAAGAATTATTACATGCTCCTTCTTGGATCTTCTAGGTATAAAGTACTCAGAAGTGGCATACAGAGGGCACTCTGGCGCAGTGCAGCTTGCCCCTGGACACACAGACTGGCTCTTCTCTTACAAGGCACGGTGTGGAATCAAACTCTTGCAATTCTATAACTCACTGAGCTACCCAGCCAGCTAAAACCCAGATGCTACATTTTTCATATTTTTTTGCAGGGTTGCTCCTCCAATGAGTGAAAGGTCTGTGTCCTTCCACAGAATCTTTTTCACTACATATCTTGCATACTTTGTCTTGCAGTTGGTCATTGGAATATGATGAAAGGCTTAATTTGCATGGCTGATAGCTGAGTTATAGATCTTTGAGGAAATTCTGAAGAAGGAAAACATATAACCATATAAAGTATACAGTATATCCCCCTTAACATATACCACCCACCATATTTCTGTGAAGATTCTCAGTCATCCAGGTGAATTTTTCTGGAAGTTGAGTCATGGCAACTGGACTTCTTTTTGATCTCTCAAGAAAAGAGGTCTAGTTGCCATGACTCAACTTCCAAACATCCACCTTATTCTCAAAAAAGTGGAAACTTTAAGAGGATGGACTTAGATGTCTTATCTTCTAAGCCGATTCCTACAATACTGTAAATAGAATTGTAGAATTGTAGGTGTAGATTGCTCACTTCAATAAAGGATTGCATTGGCTTCTTAAAATACCTGAGAAAATAGAAGTACAGTAATTGTCCACCTGAATGACATGGCATGGGTGTCAGGTGATCCTGTCGAGGGAGAAAAAATCAGGAGAAGCTATTTTGCTTATTTGACAAATTCCTACATGTGGTGATACCTTTATGGGAAAAACCAAAAAATGCGAAAAATTCTCTGTATAAGCTTTATAATAAGAGACAGTCATGACCATCTTCTGTACTGTCAAGGCCAGAGTTGATTTGAGTCAGAGTAGGTTGTTTGGATAGCTGTACATCATGCTAGAGCAGTGATGGCAAACCTTTTAGAGACCGAGTGCCCGAACTGTGATTCAAAACCCACTAAAAGTCCAATAGAACAATTTAACCTGAATACAGGAAGCTGTGAAGGGGTGACGTCGGGTGCCCACAGAAAGGGCTCAGAGAGCTATCTTTGGCACCTGTGCCATAGGTTTGCCAAAACCGCTGGAGGGATGAACCTTCAGAAATTAAATTCCAGTCTAGGTTGTATGAAATCTTATTCTGATGCAGGGCTTTGCTGCTAGAGTGGCTAAATCAAGTGTGTGTTTTTTTGTTCTGGCTTATGGTGAACCTAGTAGCCTTTTAAGGCATGTGAGATGTTAAATAAGTATCTTAGTGCCACATCCTCCATTAGTTCCTGTGAACAAGGAAGGATTTGAACCCAGGTCCCTCAAGTTGTAGTCCCATGATCTATCCAATGCACCATACAGGCATTGGGTGGAAAACGCCACACTTCCAAATAAATAAAAAATTAAGAAAAAGCCAGTTTTCCTGGACAAGTCCACTTCTTTTAAAAATATGTTGATTATACTTATTTATTTTGTTTAATTTGAGTACTGCTCCAATTAGTGCTGCAGCATTGGTCTGGGTGGTTTCCGACAAAATACAGAACACAGAATAATACATAACAATGAAAGCCCTCTAAGGCAAGCGTGGGCAGAAACAGAGGCTGTGACTTGCTATTGTTTGCAGGTCCATTGCCAGGTAAAGTGCATTTCAGGCCCAGGAATGCAGTATTGATTTTGTGTGAAGGAAGTCAGCAACCCGGAGACCCAATCAAGGAGAAACAAAAATTAAATACCAGCATTGATTGGCAGCTCTAGGCAAGATGGACTGTGATCTTTAGATGGTAATAAATCAGGCCCAAAAGACTGAATCAGGACAGGGTCAAGAGTGGTAAAGAGGATCATAAAATAACAATCAATATGAGTGGGGGTTTATGTTAGTAAAGAGTAATATGAATATGTTTTGCTTTGGTATTTTTGTTAGTAGGAGGTTTCACTTTACACCACAAAGAAATTGGATTGGTGGATGGTGGGAAGCCTCTGCTGTGCAGGAGATAGATCAGATGCTTAAAGCAAGTATCTGGATATTTGTTTCCCGCTTATAATGAACTCCTGCAGGTACATTTGGGCATAAAACAGCTTTTCCATCAGCAAGCATATGGGTTTAGAGTGTAAGAATCTCTCAGTTTGGCTCTTCCACTGTGATCCTTGAACTGCACATCTCAATCTCTTTCCAGCAGTCCCAGGCATTGCTCCAGGGCCAACACTTGATCCTCCACTTGGGATCCCAGTGGTGCAGAGCCCAAGTACAGATCAATTCTCTTTGCAGAGAGTGAGTGACACTACTTGAGGAAGATAATTTGAACTTTGACAGCAGAGCAATCAATAGGAGCATGGCAGGCCAGTAACTATTAAATACTGTACGCCATGGATTGAAGTGAAACTAGACACTTATTTTACAAACCAAGACACAACCTACATCCACCATCACAATATAAATAATGTGCAAGAGATTTTTCTAAATTGAGGGGTTTTTAATGTTCTGTGTGCTTCATGAGTGTGATTTTAGTCATCTTTGTAAGACTTTTATCCTATTCAGGTTAAATTGCCATATGATTTTATCCTATTCAAGTTAAATTGTCATATGATACTTTGCGAAACATTTTGAATCGCAATTTGGGCACTCGGTCTCTAAGAGGTTCGCCATTACTGTTCTCACCAGAGATGGGTAGGGCCTTCTGGTTCCATCTCTGTGGTTGGACACAGATATTAGATCAGCATGTAACCCGTGAAAGCATCCTTCACGGCACAAACTTCTTTCATCTCAGGGATTCTGCAGATTTATGTGGTTATGTTTGATGACTGATCTTCAGCTCCCAAGATTCCTCTGAAATTTGATTTTCCAGACACAGGAAGACTGCCTCAGTTACCTCTCTGCAATATTAAAGTACTCTTCTCTTTAGTATAATTCTCCAATGCCTCCATGTTGATCAGGTTTGGAAAAAAAAAACAGAGCTATGAGAGCGAGAGCTGTTTTTCTCAACTCTACCCACTCTACTACCAGTGGAGGCTAGTTTCGGACTGCTATAGACCCACTCCAGGTTTTTATTTGTGTATTACAGGACCTCTTGAAAATTCTGAATGTTGTCCCTCAGACACGATCACCTCTAGACTTGGGGACAAATTAAAAAGAACTTTGATATTTCTTAGAAATTGCTTATTCTTCTAATATTTGTTCCTTAGCATTCAGTCTGGACTGGAGTCTGCGACAACTGTTCATCCTTTATTCGTCCCTTTTTACTTTTTCCTTGCCTCCAAATAAAACAAAACAAACTCCTGAGCCCCCCACTTACCCTCACAGACTGCTTCTGCCCCCTTATACTGCCCTGTCACCTTGTCTGCCATTGCTACCGACACTGCCATGGCCCCGTTTTGTGTGTTCTTTGCGTAGGAGCCCGCAGCTTGGTTGTTCTGTGGGGCTATAGGCAAGCAAGCAAGCTAGCTGGGGCCATTTGAGCACGTCTACACCTACCAGCTGCATCTCTCCCCCCCCCCCCCCGTACCAGCTGTGCAGATGGTCCCTGGCCAGCTGACAAACCAGCAAATTATGTATTACTTTGCTAGCCTGTCAGTTGGCTTGGTGCCATCTGTACATGTCCCGGGCTAGCTGATAGGCTGGCAGATTGTTTTTTAAAATGTCATTGGTGGCGATGCTGGCAGCAGGCAATGTAGGCAGATGATGGGACAGTGGGAAGTTGGTGGTGACTGGCTATGGGGGTGGAGAAGGCACAGGTGTTTTGTTTGCATAAGACATATTGTCTAAAGACCCAAGGAACTGTTTGTGGTTTAGGGCAGGGGGATTTATGGTTTGTCAACCATGGTGAACCACAAATCAAGATGAACCACCATTTTGGTGGTCTGTCCCCATCTCTAATCATCTCCTTAAATAACTCCAGTAAAATGTGGAGTAGATTCCTAAAACTGGAGTCACTAGTCATCATTCCTGTTAGGTCAGGGTCAAGAGCACAATGTTGGTGGAGCTGTAACGGGTATACAGGGTTAGAGGGATTGTTGGTCAGATTGACAGATTCCCGGCAACCTCTTATTGCACGTATATAAAGCTGCGGCTTCCTGAATTGGCTCAGTTCCTCTTCTTCTGGCGCGGTACATCTTTCTGCTGACTTTGATGCTAAAGTTTTAAAGAAAACAACAGCAGCAGCAAAAGACTAACTGCTTAGTTCACAATTTATGATTCTCAATTACTGGTTAATTTCTGCTACAAATTATCTCAGATTTAAGTAGTTTCTGTTTAGAAATGAACAGAAGTGAAAAATCAAGCCCCAGAGACTTCTCTCCTGTTTCCTAATAAAAAATGTCTTGCGTTTGATTGGTATACTCATCATGTGGATGCTTGCTCCTTCATCATATAAATGAAGTGCTGGAATCCTACCATGCTGGGAAGGCTCCACTGTGTTATGTTAATATGTGCTTTTAATTAGCTTTTTGTACACAAGCAAAAGCTGAGGAGTCCCAGGAGGAGGAATATATCTGAGATGGTTTTATTTAAGGGCCTAGGACTCCCCTCCCCCAATATTTTCTCTTTATGGAAGGCAACAAGCTTCTGTCAGTTTATGTTTTCCCATCTCTCTTTACAAGGAGACTTAACCCCCACCCGCCCACCCCTTGCAGAAACTGCTTGTCAGAGAGAAGCACTCATAAGCTCCTTGGGTGTTCTTTACCGGAGGGAGGTGCTGACTCAGCTAGACTTGGAACTTCAGGTCCCAGCAATCACCCCTTCCTATTGTTTTCACCCATTGACTGTGGGAGAAATAAAAATGAATATAGTTGGTGGCAGATAGCTGATTTAGTAAGCAATCCTGGATGTTAAGTGCACATGTTGTATTTGTGTTTGTTGGGGCATATGTGTGTGTGTGTATGTGTGATGCTATTATTCAGGTTCTGGTACATTACCTTAACAGACAGTAACAAGGGCAATTGCTAAAAGTGAGTGGTAGCATTTTTCCGTTCATTTGAGGGCCGGCTAGTATGAATGGCAGAATCTAATTACAGCCATTTTGGACCAGTTATTTGAATACCACCTAAATATTGCTAGATCAGTTGACAAGCTGCCTTTTGTGTTGGGCTTGTAGAGATTAAGAGGACTTAGGTAAATCAAAACAAGCCAGCCAGAACTTGAACACAAGGGAGTTCTACAATCCTCAAGATTGCTTTAAAGGACAAGCAACAGGAACAGTGAAGACAAATCCCCTGCCCCAAGGAGCTTCAACTTGGCATTGAGGCAGTAGTGGAAGTAGCAGGGCAGGGCTGACCTATGTTATATATCTGGGGGCAAAAGAGATTAAACTAATGTTCTCCTTCGTGGCCTTTCTGAAGCCACACAGATGGGTTTCCAGCACGCATGCACAAGGCTCCGGGTCTTCCTAGCAACAGGAAAGGTTGTTAATCTACTCCCTCTCCCACTGTGCATGAGCAGGAGGATTCCCGCCCAAACTCCTCAGTTCCCTCTAACCACAGTGTTAGAAAGCTCCCTTTCTCTTAGCCTCCTCACTTTCTACCATTTTGAGATCTCTTTGCGGGATTTTTCTTCTATATATCACATTTCTGCCTCCTTTTTAAAAGTGCATGTCGTGTGAGGGGAAAATCCTTTACACCAACGGGCATTCTGAGTGCTTATTCTGCCTTGGAGAAGGCCACTGGTTTGACAACTGTGAGTTTTGTCAGCAGTTCAGCACTCAAGTGGTATAAAACAGGAGACTTTGCTTAAACGCATACCTTTTAGAGAAGGCATTAAGCGCTCAAATGGAGAAATCTCCCTCACCACGTTTCTCTTCTCCTGCCTCTCAGACTTCGAAAAAATCATTGAAGTCAACGTCGCAAAAACTTCCCACAAAGTTGCCCCTATTGGAGCATACAACTTCAACCTTGGCTGTGAGATCATCTCCAGTCCATCCCGTTAAATCCTCTAAAAAGAAGTCTTCGATTTCAACTTCCGCTTCGATCCCAAATGAAACACAGGCTTTGGGTTCAACATCTCTTGTTACTGCTCAATTCACTCCACTCTGACCATCAGTCATCAGATTCACCATCTAATTTGCCAAAGTTCTCTCTCGAGGACTCCGAAGTTGGACAGGCTCAAGGGTCTTTTTGAACACACACACCCCTTGGTAGTCCTGTCAGATAATGATGAGGCATGAGATATTGCCGCTTTGCCTCTGGCACAGGAACCCCCTGTAGCCATTCAGCAGCTGTCACTGCACCAGCCTACAGATCCGAAGCCAATTGCTCAGAAGGCAAAAAAGAGGCACGCGAAACAGGACCGTGATCACAAACGTCCCTGGCTTGACTCCGACATGTTGAAGGTGTCAAAACCATCGAAGGTCGATCGTACCCCACAACCTCCATCTCAGGCATTTTCAGGTTCGATTGCTTTGCTACCCTGCCGTCACTGTTGGCTGCAAAGTCGACCCTGCTCACTCCTCTTCCTTTGGGTTCGATGGTGGATAATGTGACTATGAAGCCCACTTCTTCGGCTTCGACATTGGCTGAACCAGCAATGCCTTCACTCCTGATGCCACCTTTATCTGTCTTCTCTCTCCATTTCGATAGTAAACAGTGGCAGTTTCAACCACCGGCAGAATAGACCTCTCGGGATCGAGACCAACGATGCGATTCTCCTCGTAATCACCATCTGGCCACCTCTCCTACTTCTGATACTGAATCCCAGCATTCGGATTCTGAGGAGGAGGATGGTTTCCAATTTGTCAGTAGCCCCAATTCTGACATCGAAGAGGCATCCCCTACCTCCTCTTCGGAATCAATGAAAAATTACACCATATTTGTGCTGAGAATGGCTCAAACCATTAACCTTCCAGTGCACCACTCAAAACCAAGGTTCACTTATCATCTCTATGGGAAGATCTCAACGGATGAGTGGATAGAGGGAAGCTCTTCTCCCTCTCACAAAATACCAGAACTAGGGGACATACACTCAAATTCAGGCCTGGGAGAGTAAGAACTGACAAAAGAAAATATTTTTTCACCCAGCGTGTTGTAAGTCTATGGAACTCCCTGCCACAGGATGTGGTGATGGCATCTGGCCTGGAAGCCTTCAAAAGGGGATTGGACAGATTCCTGAAGGAAAAGTCCATCACAGGTTACAAACCATGATGGAGAAACCAGGGTACTTCAAGGGCCAGATGCAGGGGAGTGGTATCAGGAGACAGATATCTAGTCTCATGCGCTCCCAAACGCATCTGGTGGGGCCGCTGTGAGATACAGGAAGCTGGACTAGATGGGCCTTTGGCCTGATCCAGCACGGCTCTTCTTATGTTCTTATGTTCTTATGTTCTTATGTACTGTCCCAATTCATTTGGGGATCATTCCCTCATTTATCCTGATGACCTTTCAAACTACTCCTCAGAGGGTATCCCGACGGATGGAATCTCTCAATAAGGTTTTTGATTTGAAAGCTTCTTTTCTCCAGAAGCATCCAACTCCTACTTACATCATAGTGGCCGAATCCCAGGTTCAATCTTGAACCTGATAAATCCCAGTCCTCCCTTCTAAGGAGGGTAGGAAACTCGACACCACTGCAAGGAACATCTACTCCTTTGCTTCCTTATTCTACAAAATTTCTAATTATCAAGGAGCAATGGGTGCTTACCAACACGAATTGCTGACCCATCTCCAACCTATCTTGGAATATTTACCGGATGACAAGAAAGGGGATGCTTCTTCCATCTTCAATGAATCCATGACCTTAGCGGCACAGCAGATGCGCTCTGCCTGCCGCGTTGTTGACTGTACCGCCAACATTCTGGGTTCTTCGGTTGCCCTCCAGTGACACACCTGGCTTAGGTCCATGGGGCTTTCTGATGACAATAAGGCCAGAATCGAACAACTTTCATTTGATGGTGAAGGCCTGTTTCATACTTCCACTGACAATATTATGGAGGATCATCATCAGAAGAAGAAGATGACAGCTAAGCATCTCAATGTCACTTCATAGCCCACGCAACGCTCCTTTCATTTCCTTTGGAGAAAACCTACTTACCAGCACCCCTAACAATCCAGTTTCTCCAAACCACAGTTCAGGGATAGAAACTCCCATCCCTCTACCTACACTGCTTACCCAGCGTCAAGAACCAAGAAGTCTTGATCCACCTCTTCCTAATCGTCTAGAGGCCAAGATAAGAAGTCCCAAAAATTCTGACTTTCCAAATGACATTAGTTTGGCTCCTTTCCTCCCCATGTGGAAGAACATCACCTCCGACCAATGGGTTCTTTCCTTCATAGCCCACGGTTACTGTTTGGATTTTTGCTCAGAAACTTCATCCCGACAGACCTGCCTCCTTGCCTTTATGAGGAAGTATCTTCCCTCCTAAGGAAAGGAGCCATCCAATCTATTTCTGTGGACATGAAACATCTTTTCCACTACTCAAGATACTTCATATCCCGTATACTTCCCTGTGTAAAACCCAGAGGCTATCTGTTGTGACGCTAGTTCAAAAGGGTCTCCTGTTTCTTCTCAGCTACTTTCTCGCTGGATTGTTTCAATGATGGAGTTATGTTACCAACTTGCTAAAAAGAACTTACCTCCTTCGGTCAAAGCGCACTCCACAAGGGCAATTTCCTCCTCTGCTGCCTTTTAAGAGGTGTCTCCTTGGAGGACATCTGCCATTTGGCTATCTGGTCTCAGCCTCTTACCTTTGCGAAACACTACAGCAGTGAGGGTGAACCTTTTAGAGACCAAGTGCCCAAACTGCAATTCAAAACCCACTATTTTTACAGCAATTTAACCTGAATACAGGTGGCTATGAAGGGGTGATTTCGGATGCCCACAGAAAGGGCTCAGAGTGCCAGCTTTGGCACCCATGCCATGGGTTCGCCAACACTGCACTACAGGATGGATGCCCGCATGTGGTCCTCTGCAGCCTTTGGCAGAACGGTCCTGTCATTTGTGATGGCGTGACTGCCCACCATCCTGTCAGTGCTGCTTGTAATCACTCATCTGTGTAGCTTCACAAAGGCCACGAAGGAGAGGAACCAGTTACTTACTTGTCAAGGTGGTTCTTTGAGTGGACCTTCGTGAAGCTGCACAGCACCCACCCTCCTCCCCTCCAGTCGTGTCTGGTACTTACCTTACACGCTGCAGCTGGGAGGGAACTGAGGGGTTTGGGTGGGAAGCCTTCCGCTCATGCGCAGTGAGAGGTGGAGAAGACTAACAACCTTTCCTGTTGCTAGGAAGCAGGGGCATGGTGTGAGGAGGATAAGGGGATGGGGACCCCAGGCACAGCAATTATGCAGTGCCAAATCGCCTATGTCTCTGCCCCCGCCCGCAATCTCCGAATCCGGCTGCAGGCAGGCAGGCAGGCAGGCGCAGTGGCTGCGGCACCCTCCTCCTCCTCCAACTCTTTTTTGCAACGCGGGAGAGGTAAGGCATGCATGTGCCCCCGCATGCCCGCGCACCCGCACACCCCACACCTGCCCCACACCCTCAGGGGAGGGGAGGGGGGCGCAAAAATAACATTTGCGCCAGGCACTCCATAACCTTGCTACGCTGCTGCTAGAAAGGTCTGGAGCCTCGCGCATGCACGCTGGAAACTCATCTGTGTGGCTTCACGATGGTCCACTTGAAGAACCACCTTTACAGGTAAGTAACTGGTTCTTTCTAAATGTAAGACTCTATGTGGAGAGTGGGGCTTCTTAAGTGCCATATAGATGATTCTCACAGTATCCTCCATTTCTGGTCAGAAGCACCTGGTCCACATCTGTACCTGCTATGTGATATTAAGATCCTCTTATGTTTCTATAGCCTTGTAAACTACTCTGGAACTATGCACATATGAAGATGGACAGACAAGCAAATAGACTGGCAAACAGGCAATACTGGATATTGGATGGATTTGGGAAGAATAGTGGTTTCCTTTCCCTGTGTTTGCTGTGACTTACTAGCTGAGTGTGTTAAGCTTGGGTTTTAATATGTAAAAAGAACAGCCTTTACAGACTAATGATCCCCCTTTCTCCCCCTTTCGTTGTTGGATTCTAGCTATGCTGTGACTGTTCAGGAATCATATGCTCACCCCTTTGATCAGATCTATTACACGAGATGTACAGATATCCTGAACTGGTTCAAGTGTACTCGACACAGGTAAGTGGCGATTGGAAGATATTTCAAACCTTTCTCTGCCTTTTCATCTTCTCTGTATCACAGTCTTTTTATCTGTACCTTTGTGATGCTCTCAAGATGCTGGGGATAAATATAGATCCTCTTTTTGCTGGTATTATCCTGCAAAATTAAAGAGTCTGAAAATGGACTTTTTATGAGAACATTTTCATATTCTTGAAAATATGACCAGTTTAGTACTGTAAACTTTCAATTCATTTATTTCAGCCTTTTGGCACAAAAGTGGGAACAGTCATATAGATGAGTATTATATCTATAATAGCTCACTTTTAACATCTGTCTTGGATTCTGTTGAAAATGAGGCAATCCAGTCCAAAAGAAATAATCACTGTCAACTGAGGCATTATATGGAGGAAATAATTGTTACTAACTGAGGCTTGATGTGGGAATTATGGACTCCAATTAAAATATCAATATGCTTCATGCCATACACCAAGTACTCTATTTCTAGATCTACCCATGTGCAAGTCACTGCTTGGATCTACAGTCATCTTGCATGAACATGCATTTAGAAACCATTTCTGATAAAATACAGACCAGGAAGAGCATCAACTTATATAATGCCTGGAGTTGTTCTCTGAATTAAGCTTGGCGGTATATAAATCCACAAATAAATAAATAAGTCATTAAGTCCAAGTCCGGCCTAGAAACAATGGTCAACATTGTGCTTATTAATGTGGTATTGTCGGGGGAGAGATGTGCTGAGAAGTAGGAAGGAGAGTGTCCTCTAAAAATTTAATGGCATCTTCTAGCCTTTCGGCTCCAAAGTCTGAAGAGGTGGAGGAAAGCCTTGTAAACAGAAAGGCAGAATGTAGTGGTGATCAGGATTTTCAGGATAGGCTATACCTTTCCCATAATGACTAGCAGAATCAACATACTGTAAATGAGGAAATGTGACCAATGTGTACTTATTACATAATTTAGGAGCATACTTTTGACTCTACCTCCAGCATGGTCTGTAGTCTTTTAGTAGAGAATAGAGGAAGCTACCTTACAGTGAGCTGAACCATTGGCCCAGTGTTATCAGCTCTGGCTCATAGTAGCTCTCCAGGCAGAATTCTCTCTTTGTCCCACCTGGAGATGCTGGGGATTGGACATACTGTAGAACCTTCTTCAGGCAAAGCATGTATTCTATGATAGAACTGCAGCCCCTCCATTCCACAGCCGCTAGTAAGGACATATACATAAGAACATGAGAACAGCCATGCTGGATCAGGCCAAAGGCCTATCTAATCCAGCTTCCTGCATCTCACAGTGGCCCCACCAAATGCCTCTGGGAGCACACGAGACTAGATATCTGTCTCCTGATACCACTCCCCTGCATCTGGCCTTTGAAGTACCATGTGTTTAACAGAGATAACTACAGTTACACATCCCCATCATGGTTTGTAACCTGTGATGGACTTTTCCTCCAGAAATCTGTCCAATCCCCCCTTTGAAGGCTTACAGGCCAGACTAACAACACGTTGGGTGAATAAGTATTTTCTTTTGTCTTTCTCACTCTCCCAACCCTCACTTTGGCATTTTGGTTCTGGCATTTTGTGAGAGGGAGAAGAGTGTCCTTCTATCCACTTTACTCATGCCCTGCATAATTTTGTATGTCTCAGTTATATCCCCCCCTCAGGCGCCTTTTTTCCAGACTAAAGAGCCACAAATGCTGTAGCCTTTCCTCATAAGGGAGGTGCCCCAGTATTCCTCAGTGCCTAACAATCTAATGAGTCCTGCTGGTAATCACATGCTGTCAAATTGATTCTGGCATATAATGACACCATTCAGGGTTTTCTAGGTAGAGAGTACTCAAAGGTGTAGGATTTGGCCTGCTGATCTCCATGGGAGGAAAAGGGTTTTCCACACAGAGATGTATTACTCTTAAGGATGTCTCTTCTGAGCACTCTGTTTAGAAGCATAGAGAATGAAGTTGGAAGGGGCCTGCTGTATAAGGAGATTGAGCCTAACCTCCTGCTCAGTGCAGGATGTCCTATCAAAGAGGGGACAAATTTGTTTTCCTTGGCTTTAGAGACTAGGACTCAGGGCAATGGTTTCAAACTACAAGAAAAGCAATTCCACTTGAACATTAGGAAGAACTTCCTGACAATTAGAGATGTCCAGCAGTGGAATAAGCTGCCACGGAGGTTTCTTTGGAGGTTTTAAAGCAGAGGCTGGATGGCCATGTGTCGGGAGTACTTTCATGGGGGGTTCCTGCATGGCAGGGGGTTGGGCTGGATGGCCTTTGAGGTCTCTTCCAGCTCTATGATTCTATGAAAGTATTGTACGTCAAAGAGCTGGTTGTCTAATTTTGTGTCAAATGCCTCTGGTGTTGCAGCATTCACCACCTCCTAAGGGAATGGGTTCCATTGTTGTACTGCTCTAACTGTTAAGAGGTTTTTCCTGGCATTCAGTAGAAATGTGGCTACCTGTAACTTGGGCCTGTTATTGTGCCTTGCATTTGGGGATGATTGAGAACAGATCCTGCCCTCCTCTGTGTAGCAATCTTTCCAGTACAGTGGACCCTTGTATAACAAATGGTTTGTATAACATAAAATCTGTACAACATAAAAAATTACAGAGATAGGGGAAATTTGCTCAACAGAACCATCTATGGGGCAGTTAGGGCTAATTCTGTTTTCAATGCATTCCTATGGGAAATTTGTACAAAGGAAAATTTGCTTAACATAATTTCATTTGGAATGAATTAATTCCTTTATACAAGGTACCACTGGATTTGAAAAGTGCTATCATATCTCCCTGCAGTCTTCTTTTTTCCCAGGCTAAACCTGTCCAATTCCTTCCGTCATTCCTCACAGGGCTTGGTTTTCAGTCCCCTGATCATCCTAGTTGCTTTCTTCGGAACTTACAGCAGTTTGTTGGCATCCTTCTCAAAGTGTAGTGTCCAGAACTGAAGTTATCTCTGTTAATTTTCATTCTGTTGTTTTTGGCCCAGAACTCAGTGTTTAGCAGGTCTGGCAATTACTCTCTTATATTGTAGTGGGTGGGTTCTGGTTTATTCTTGCCAGCACACCTGTTCACTGGGACTGGAGCAAGAAGAGAAGTTTCACTGTGTTTTGTAAATATTTAACTGCTTTTATTAATGAGTTCAGGGCTCAGAAATAGACAACAAAGGATGCTGATATTCCTTCTGTGAGTGTGTGTGTGTATGTCCCAGAGTGAAAACTGATTAAAGTATAAACATCAAAACCTGTTGTACATTTCAAAGTAATTATAGAATGTGGCCTCCTTGCAGTAATATAAAATAAATAGAAGTTAATGGTAATATTGATTTTGAATGTATTTTTTCCTTTCTTACAATTTAGAATAAGTTATAAGACAGCATATCGGAGGGGACTGAGAACCATGTATCGGCGACGGTCCCAGTGCTGCCCAGGATATTATGAAAGTGGAGACTTCTGCATTCGTATGTATACAAGGCTTGCTCTTTTGTTTGTTTGTTTTTACTCTTCTTTCCCTTTTGTTTTTACTCTTCTTTCCCTTTTCTGTCTGCTGCCTCCAAGCAGAGCATAGCAGATTAGCAAAACTTCATCACGTTGACCATTTTGATGGTTCATCCCCATCTCTATTTTGAACTATAAAATTTGGATTCAGATATATTCAGGGCAATTTGAATAGGGCATTTTGTGAATTATAAATATTTCCAAATCTGAATTTCCCTCACTATTGTAAACTCATTCCCAAACTAAAGTGCAGCAGCCTCTATGCAGAGCTTTCACCAAGTAGCCAAAGTGTGTGTTTGTGTGTGTGTGTGTGTGTGTGTGTGTGTGTGTTTTAATGTTTTCCTGGTGTTTTCAGGGGTGATTTGATTACTATATAATTTTGACTGATTTTTGAGCTTTTTTAAATCCCCTGTGGGAAGAAAGGTGACATAAAAATCACAATAGATAATACATTATATATTATTCAATGAAGCCTTTAGTCTTTAAAACTGGCTTTCAACTACCTTTTAGAATTTGGTAGGGTATGTTATTTAAAGATCAATTTGTAAACATTTGTTTAAATCTATTGCCACATCATGATTTTTAATTTTATGGTATGTATCACTTTATAGGGAAAAACAATTTTTATTTATTTATTTATTTTATTTATTTTATATTTATATCCCGCTTATCTCCAACAAGGACTCTAATTACCAGAAAGGCAATTAATAAATACTTTTGATAAATATGTAATAAATAGAACAGGTGGCATTTGGAAGCCTGTTTGCTTTTAGACCAGTAGGCTCTGAGCAGTCTTCTGAATCTTCTAGATGTTGAGACTTAGGACTCTGTGAAGCTTTCATTTGTGCTGAGAATTTAGTGGTAACTATTCTGACACAATTCACACAGTTGTTTCCATGTTGCATCAGAAGATGCTGATTACATTTTAATATTTTTGGACTCGGCCTGAAATAACAAGTGTGAGATTTGCATGCCAGGGAATTGCAAGTATTACAGAGAAAGACGTCTGTAAATAGCACATTAAAATGTAGGTTGAAAATTGCATTTCATAGAATTAATAGTTAGTTATGCTGCCACAATTCCCAGGCCTGTTTTCCTGATAAGGAATGATGGATGCTTCATGCCGTTAAAGGTTCGCTTAAATGTAGCAAAGTCAGTCGGACAGCAGTTGCACGCTTGAGTTATGTGGCTAATTATATTGCTAAGTACATGCATACAGTCATTTTAAATTCTCAGGGTTGCCAGCTCCTATGACTTTGCCTTGTTGCTTTTTAAAGGCACATTCATAGAACCTCAGCCTCAGGGAAAAACAAACAAAAGGATTTTAGCCCTGATGGCTGAAATTCTGAATTCCAAATTAAACTAAAAGCATCGTGTTGAGTGCACCTTTGTATGCAAAGTGCATGCTCTGCTAATTAAGAGTCAAAATGGACATAAATTAATTGCAGAAATACCAGGTTTTTTCTTGTTTAAACAGAGTTGAGGGGAAGCCCCTAGCTGTGGTGAAGAGAAGTCAAAGTCGGTTCTTCCCTAGGACAGTCATTGCAAAAAATGCCTCTTTGAAGCCATTTAATTTCAAAGGAAGCTGCCCTTCCCTTCATGCTGATTTCATTCTGCTCCCAATTAAAACCACATATGGTTTAGGACCATAACTTATGGGTCACTCTAGATCCTTACTACAGCAGGACATAACGTGTGTAGATCAGCACCTTCTATTGCTCAGAAGGCCATGCTGGAGTGGCACCTTCTAAGTCTACCAAAAAGGCAGGTAACAGTGTACAAAAGCAGTAAAAAAAATCCTACAGGCTTTCCAAACAGTATTGGCGAACCCAGTATTGTCAAAGGTGGCACTCAGAGCCCTTTTTGTGGGCACCCCACATCACCCTTTCACAGCCACCTGTATTCAAGTTAAATTGCTGTATTGACACTTTGCAAAAAATTAGTGAGTTTTGAATCACACTTTGGGCACTTGGTCTCTAAAAGGTTTGCCAGTGTTTCCCAAACTTTTTAGACGCATAGCTTCCTTGGTTTACTGTCCCCTGTCCCCTGATATAATAAGACTGCCATATGCACAGGATCATTATCCACAGTTTCACTTATCCATTGCCAATAAAAGAAAAGAAAAGAAAAGAAAAGAAAAGAAAAGAAAAAAGAAGGAAACACACAAATATATCTTCCCAATGTGTGTTACCAGGACTGGTCTCTAGATGAGACCGCAGACCACATTTGACATTCACAAGTGACACAGCTTTGAGAAAAATGGAGAAGTCTTTTTTTGGGGGGGGGGTAGGGAAGTTTCCCTTGTGAACAGGAGAACAGGAATAGTGCTCTGGCAGAACTGGACCAGGGTCCTCCTCTGCACCATGCATAGGCCCCACTACTGTCACACTACAAGTAAGTGCTGTAGGTTGCTGTGGGTGAGGGAAGGAGAAGGGAGAGGGGAATGATGAAGAGGATTCCATGGTGCCCCTGGATTGGATTCCCAGCACCCTATGGAGCTCTGGGTTGGCTTCCTGGGGCCCCACGGAGCCACATCACACAGTCCGAAGAGAAGTTAAAATGGGAGGGACAGTTGATCTTAAGTTGAAGTTCCTGCTTTCAGGATGCAATGTGGTAGGAAAGTTGCAGAGAAATACCTTCTTTAAAAAGCATAAGAAGAGAGGAAGTTCTACCACCCCCTGACTTTTGTAGTCTCTGTGTGAACATGGAGCCTCTCCGTCTGTTTGGGAATTATGGACTCTTTGGGATCAGCAGTTGTGGGGAGACTCTCCTTTGAGTCCAGTGGTTCTCAACCTGTGGGTCCCCAGATGTTCCTGGGCTGTAGCTCCCAGAAATCTTCATCACTAACTGAGCTGGCCAGGATTTCTGGGATTTGCAGTCCAGGAACATCTGGACACCCACAGGTTGAGAACCACTGTTCTAGTCAAAGCTTTTTCTCTTCCAGCCGAACATTTCCCCACAGCGATATGTCTTTGCTCACGTTTTCAAACTAATGATCTCAAAAGCTGGCCCATTTTTAATGCTTTTGAGTCTTTTAAAGTTTCATTTCGTTTTGTTTTGGTGCCTTTTTGCTTGGCCCAAAGAAGGCATTGCCTGAGTAGATTGTTTGAAATTTGTTTCATGTTAACAGGGGCCATCTCTGCGTTTTGTCGTTTTTTGAAGGGTGTTGCTCCCCTACACGACCTTGTAATGTTGCTTACTGTATGTTGTTTCTCACTGAAGTTAATAGCATATGTCAAAGGGACAGTTCATGGAGCCTGTAATGATCCAGTGATTGGGTTTTATAAGTTTCTTTTAAGTTGCCGATTAAAGGCTAATTTGTTTTATAACTCTAATTTCCCCCTTTTAAAATGCCCTTCTAATTAACTGGAAAAACTTTGACTGAAGAGGAACTCACTGTTAAACCTCTGGTTCCTGGTTTTTCCTCCTCTTTGACAATTTGTACCTACCTAAAAGCTCAGAATATTCTCTGTGTCCCTTGTACTCAACTGTGTAGTCTACCATTAAACAAATTGCAGCTACGGCAAAGCAGTCCAACTCCTATGATATGTAGATTGGCTTTCCTTGTCCTCACTTTTCTCTTGGTGCGTATACTGATCAGATGTCTGAAAGTGCTGTCATTTAAAGGACATTGAGCAGCTATTTTGTCTCTTGCTCCTTAAGAATGTGTCAGCATGCATCAATATTAGGAAAAAGTCCATAGTGGCAGAAAAACATGAGGGGAGGTTACAAGGGAAAGAGTGAGGTTGCCTGAGTCCCCTGTGAAATTCATTGAATGAAACAAGCCTCATCTTGAAGCAGCCTATGTAGTAGTGTTGGTGGTGGTAGCAGCTGTAATCATTGTTGTTATGAACTCAAATCTCAGGTGCCATTCCATACTAGAGTAGACCCACTGGATCAATGATAAATCAACCACTTACATCAATCTTCTTGATTCAGTGGATCTATTTTAGTTGAGACTAGCAGGTGGATTTAGTTCATCACTAGTACCGCTACAACACGTGAATAATGAAATTGGACTCGGTGGCTGCTGGAAATCTTAGCTTACCCTCTGGTAGTCTGTCTGTGAAGAGACTGATGAAGCTGTGATGAAGAGTGAAACGTTTCTATCTCTCAAAAAGAAGTCCAGTAGCCAAGATACCCTCTGGTAGGTTCTCTGATTTGCCAGGCAGGCCTTGCTTCCGTGCTGCTCACAGTTTTCAAAGGTGTTGTGTTTGTTTCTTGTTCTACAACAATGGGTTACTTGGGGGTTGGATGAGGTCAAGCTGCCGGTTATGTTCCTATTTTGTATTTTTAAAAAACTGTGTCTGATAATATAGTAACTGCATCTGCATAATTTTTCTGTTCTGCTATGGTGAATTAGATCCCTCACTTGGTAGCCAAAATCCTGTTGCTTAGCATAGTAAATTGAACTGGAGTAGGTCCGTGGCACCCAAGGGGATTTGGTCAATAAACTCCTCTGTACTTTTCATTGATTCTGATGGACCTCCTCTAAGTAACTTCCTATGCTAAAACAAAGCAAAAGTTAAATCTTTAGCTTTCAGGATCATTGTTGAGTGATGCCGCCTTTTGTGCTCCCAACGTAGGCCTTTTGGAGCTTGGCGATTTTTTTTCAGTGGTGTGTTTGGCTGAGGTGGGCATGCTTCTTCAGAGACCACGGTCTTGCATTATGGATGAGTGTTTCCCCTGCTATTACAGGGAGACCATCCATCTCATTTTACTGTGACATGATGGATGTGAGTTGGTGGCCAGAGGTGAAAGTAGTTCAGGAAAGGAAAGTACTATGCAGTTTTTCCATAAAAGATCTGAAAGTAGAGACTGGAGAAATACGGAGAGAGGATGGCCCCCCCCCCCCCTTATGCCTCTTCAGTGGGAGATTTCAAGTAACCAGTAAACATGAAAGCACAGCCTTGTACTTGAGGCAAAAAGTCATTCTTTCATATATATATATCTCCCCCCTCCACTTATTTTAATAATGTTTTATTTCCTGTACTCATGTCAGAGAATATCCAATAGTAAGGATTAATGTTTCAGAATAATGCTTGAGTTAATTTCTTTCCCATGTATTCATAATTGTGCATTGTATGCTTGGATGAGATGTATACTACAAAAATTGGCAACCTCTGGTATAACAATCCATTCTTGTAAGTCAGAAGCCAGATAATATGGAAAGCACCGAAGTCCTAAGGCATCTCTAGGAGGAAAACAGCTGATACAACAAAGATGGTCTCTACGGGGTTGTCTTGAACAGGTAAAATAAACCCTCTCTCTAGGGATGCTTGGGCTCAGAACCTCTTTTTACTGTGGTTCTGAGAAATGCCCAACCAGCATACTGGAAATAGTGGTTGAGCAATTCTGGAAGTGGAAGCCCAAAAAGGTAAATATATATTTCAAGGAAATAATCCAGCTGTTTCTCCATTTTCAAAGAAGCAGATGTGTTAGTCTGTTCAAGCATATTAACCAAAGACATACACACTGTTGTGACACTTCAAAGATTTAGTGAATTTTTGTGGATCAGGTCATGGACCCAACATGTCTCCTCCCACCAATTTCTGACCAGCCTGTCCAGAGGTGATGAGAACTGTTGCCTGAAACACCTAACAGGGTCTGCTTTGGGAAGTGTTGCTCTAGGACAAGGGTTTCCAAGTCAGTGTCCCCAGGTATTTTCAGAAGCCTTCACCATTAGCGGTGCTGGTCAGGATTTCTGGGACTTGTAGCCCAGGAACACCTGGGGGCCCAAGTTTGGGAACCACTGTTGTAGGAAAAGTTGAAGTGTTTTCAAAAGTTGGCAGTTTCAGCCACTGATTAAATGTAGTGTTGCAGAATTGTGATTAAAATCCCATTGCTGAAAAAGCAGCTGTAGATAAGTTTGTAAGTTAAATCTAGGAAACCAGCCAAATCTGAAGAATGCCAGACAGTGGTGTAGTGGAGTCACTGTTTGATGGGCAGGCATGGTGGCACGATCTGTCAGACCCTCTGGCTTTCCTGTTCCCTCTGAGTTTATCTACAGTCCTCTCAAAACGGAAGGGAGGTGTTGGCTAAAAGCAGTTTGACTGTGAGGTCAAGTGTTTCTCCCTAGAGCTGGTAAAAGAAACTCCTGGAAAATCTTGAGCTGTGCATCTGTCAGGGATGAGGAATGGATGTTTCCCAGACCCCGATTTGTACTGATGTTAACGTGCCTGCACAGAGGTAGATACAGGTCAACAGTACGACTGCCAGAGTTTAAGACTCGTGTTAGGCCTGTCCTTTTTGAAGACTGCCCTGTCGAAATACCCGCACTTCAAAATTTGCCATATACATACAGTGGTGCCTTGACTTACGAATTTAATCCGTTCTGAATGCATGCTCTTAAGTCGAACTACTCTTAGGTCAGGGTACCAATCTAAAAAATTGAAAAAATGAGCTTAAAAAAAATTGGAAAAAATATTTGTAAGTCGAGCAGACCATATATAAAATTTGTAAGGCGGCAGTTAAAATGCCAACAGTTTTCCGCTCTTAAGTCGAATTGCTCTTATTCGAGCTGCTCTTAAGTCGGGGCACCACTGTAATGACAATATTCTGCCCTGCTTGAACCCGTTCTTGCATTTGTTAGTTTTCTACATCCTGGCATTGCACCCAGTCGTAAGTGGTTTCACTGTTTGGGCCAGCATAATGATAATGGGCTGGATGTCTGTGTTTTAGTTTGGTGCTCCATGCAAAGCCTGAACCCATGTCTCCCTGTGCACAAACTGCACTTAATTTTTTTTCTCCTTCAGTGCTGTTGCCTGTCAAGGAGAGGACCTACTTTAAAGGGCTGTTTCTTCCTTCTGTTATGTGTGTGCAGGCCGCTGCTTTTCTCCAGAGCTGTCATTGCAAAGAAACAGCATACAGTAGGGCAGTAAATCCACAAATAAGTGTGATTTAGCATATTTGGTTTTCTAAGGCAAGGCTTGTTGGCAAAGCAAATGCATAAATTGCAGAAAGATCTTCCCTGGCCTTCTCTCTGCTTTGCTCTTACTTACCAGTCCGTGTTCTCCCCCACTACACTTCTAAAAAGCTTTTATTTAGACTATATTAGAGCCCAGAGTGTCTTTCTGGATTCTTCCTTTGAGGCTTTAATTTATATATATATATATACACACACACACACACACACAAAGAGAAAGAGACAAATCCTGGAAGTCTTTTGTTATACGTTGCCCTTTGAGGAGAGACTTTTAATTGAAGATATTCCTACTTTTAATGAAAAATGTGCTGGAAGGAAACAGCCTCCAATTTTCTTAAGTGGGCCTCATTTTTTTTCCAGAGGTCCCAGTCTTTGTTCAGCCTGTCCTTTCTAATTTTTTGCACATGACAGCTTTTTATCGCCGCCTTCCTCAAGTGGGTGCCCTGCAGCTGTCGTGCACCTCACCTTCATGAGCGTTAGCAAGCATGGCTGATGGTCAGGGATGCTAGGAGCTGTGGTCAAAAACATGTTCGGAAGTGCCAGGCTGGGGAGGTCAATTGTAGGTCAGTGGTTGTGTAATACTCTACATGTAGAAGTGAGCAAGATCCAAGCACTGAAGAATAATAGAGGGACAGCTTATTAGAAAGCATTTTGATGGGATTTTCTTTTAAACAAAACGAGATGTGATATAAGAGTGTATGCATTAGCTCTGTGATAAAGCACATGTTTACCATACATAAGTTCTTAGGTTTAACCCTCAGCATCTCCAGAAAGGGCTGAAAAAAATTCCTGTCTAAAACACAGGGATTTTTTTTGCTGACAATTGCAGATAAGGCAATCCTTTAACTTGGGGTCTAATTGTATGTTACAAATGCTGTTATTGTATGCAGTCAAGTTGCTTCTGATATGTGGCAACCGCATGATTTGGTACCGTCAAGTCTACACCAATTTAGGCAACTCTTTCCAGGATTTTCTAGACAGAGTACTCAGAAGCGGTTTATCATTCTTTTCTTCTGAGGGTGCTCTGGGACTCTACAGCTTGCCCAAGGCTACCCAGGCTGGCTTTCCTTGTGGGATGCACAGAATTCCCACCTTCTGGCTCCACAGACAGATACATAACTCACTGAGTGTTGAATGAGTGACGTCCAAACGGTCCTGATATCAGCCGGCCCACGGAAATATACAACCATGGTTTTAATTCAGTCAACTCGCTCCAGGGTAGGACTTCCTCTTTGCTTCCTGCCTTCAGTTTTTCTAGCATTATTCTCTTTATCAGTGAGACAGAATCTGAAATCCTGTTAGTATTGCAGAGATTTGTTCTGGCACACTTCTGTGTCTTATGATGCCCGTGTTTTCCTGACTGGGAACAATCACAAAACAAAGCAAGCTACTCTGCAGGCAGTGAAAGGTATGTAAACCTCCTGTTGTGGCAACTAGATGTCTTTCAGTGCTTGGGGCGTTTCCTTTGGCATCATGTGTAATTTGACCCTCAGTGTAAAGAAGATCCCTGTATTTCAGAATCAAGGAGTGCAGGGTCCTCCACATTTTCTGGACTTGAGCTTCTATAGCCAGTTACCACTGGCCTCAAGTTCTATGCTCTCGGTAAGGCATGTGATACTTCTCCTCAAACAGCCACAGTGCCTTGCCTTATTAGGACAACCTGTCAAGAATGCCCAATTCTGGTGAGTATTTTGTTCTTCAGTATGAGAGTGAGACAATAACTTAGGCTAATTACATGTCGTCACATTGATTCTGACATGGTGAACTTCACAGGGTGTTCCAGGTTGCTCAGTAGAGGTTTGCCAGGAGTATTTTGGTGTGGCGCAGTGGTTAATTGCCTGTACCGCATTTAAAACTGTGCTCACGACCTGGGGTTCAGTCCCAGGTAGCAGGCTCCTGGTTGACTCAGTCTTCCATTCTTCCGAGGTCGGTAAAATGAGTACCCAGCTTGCTGGGGGGGGGGGGCGATTAAACTGTAAACTGCCCAGAGACTACTTGAAGTGGTATGGGGCGGTATATAAGCAGAACACTTTGCTTTTTCTTCAGTGGAGGTTTCTGTGGTTTGTGTCAAACGTGTCTGTACAAAATGTGTCTTTTCCCACTGTGAACACACAACACACAATGATTAGCACACTGCCTTTTTAAATGGGGGAGGAAAGAAAATGACCCAGAAAGACATAACAAAGTACCAGCTTTTCATTTTTTTAGAGCCCCTGCAACACGATATCAACTACTGCAGTTTAGCTGTGCAAACGTGTACAAAATGTAACATTTGTGCAAAAATATTTCTTGGGTGTATGAGAACTCGCTCTGTCACTAACCATAACTAGTTTATTGCCTTGCAGCAGAGGAGCAAAAATGTATGTGTTCTTGCTTTCATTTGAGAACGAGGCAAGTACATCCCTGCTGTGTGCTCCTGTGCATGTGCATGAGAAGGAGACTCAAGCAAAACCTGGAGTTGCGCACAGGCAGATTTCTAGTAAGCTAGAACTCTGTGGCTTCAAACTTAGTAGGGGAAAAGATGCAAGAAGCCGAGGGAATTTTGTCTTCTGAGAGCAGCTGACAAGCTAGCTTAGGGTTAAATTGCAGACATTGCCCTTGATCAGGATAAGAGCATAGCAGTAGAGATGGGCACGAACTGTCAGTTCAGTGGTTCGTGCTGCTTTTGTTGAGTGACCAAACAGATATTTTGGCCCTGCTAGTCCACCTTCCCTCCTCCAGTGGGTGGCTGCCTCGAATGAGCACCTGCTGGAAGAGGTGGGGCTGAGAAGTGACAAACAACTGCTTGGCTGATGAATGAATCGGTACAAATAGACGAACCAGCCGTTTGCGCCCATCTGTACACAGCAGCTATCCCCAGCAGCCTAACTCGTCTTGTGCTGTGCTCTCTCTTTAACTTCTCCCCACCTTCACCCTTAACTGCAGTAGCAACTGCAGAGCTGCAGATCAGTGCATGGATTAGGGTGCATACACAGCAGTTTTTGTAAAGCAAAGAACACGCGGGATCTAGGACAGCAAGCTGCAGTATTGCCGCATTGTGCCAGGACAGCTGTGTTTGGAGGGTTCCCGCCACCCCTTGCTTGCCAGACAACCCAGAAGCCTAGATTGAGCTGTGATGGGCAAGTATGCCCATAATGGCTTTGCATGGGAGCTGCTAGGGTCCGATGTCCAGCAGGCACAGCATATTTTAAACTCATGTCCTTTGTGTTATTCTTGATGCATCTGAAGAAGACGTGTCAGAAGACGGGGAGAATGCCATGGGTTACTGATGTAATTCAAAAGTAATACATCTGGTTTACAGATGTAATTCAGAAAATCCATAAGAGAAAATGGGGGCCCCTGTGAAGACTAACTTTTAGGAGAACAGAAGAAGGGAAGGGAAAGGAATGTTTTGGGGAAAGGGGAAAGCTAGGATCCTGAACGGAGGTGGTCCACACTGCAACCTTTTGTTATAGGTCCCTCCTCTGCTGCAGAAATTCCTGAACAGCTCTGTGGGCTGTTCTGTTCAGTGTGTTTCTCTACAGCTCCCCCCCCTTCCAGCTTTGAATGCCTCCTGCATTCACAATGTTGCTGCTGTGTAGATCCCCTTCCCCCACCTGAAGTAGACGAGGTGGTGTAAGTAATGGATTATTTGGGTTTTTAAAAAAATCCCAAGGGGAGACTGTATCAATGAAGCCATATGGCCTAATTGTTAAGCATCTGGACTGTTGAAGAAATCATTTTGTAAGCTTCCCACCATCTGCATGAATTGAATTTTCATACCATTTGGGATTAAGTTGCTACCATACAGCGCTGAAACCGTCAAGTGTACTTCTGACTTGAAAAGGAAAAGAAGACAGAGTTTCACTGATCACATAAAAGTTGCATGCCAGTGGGAAATGCCGAGTCAGCAGTTCTGAGTTCCCTGTATCTTATTTTTCTCTCCACAACCCTTAGGAACTGTTTTGAAAAGGCTTGCAGCGAACAGCAAAACTATTGATCCTAGATTAGATGTTGGTCTTTCAGCGTTTTAGCACTTTACAATGATATAGTGAAATCCATTTCGTTCGTTTGTTTGTTTGTTTGTTTGAATTGGAAGATTTTAATTTCTGGAAAACTGTCCATTTAAAGCATCAGTGCTTTTGTGATGAATGGTATCTGTATGTGTCAGTCAGCATTCTGCATCCCAACCATGCTGATCAAATTAAGAAAAGCACATTTACTTTTTTGGAATCATTTTTGTCATGCCAAGAAGTCCCTGAGTTGATATATAAGGTGGGTGTATTAAACAATTTTATGTCAAAACCCAGAGGTTAGAAACATTATTTTTTTCAGAGTACAGCTCTTCAAATTCACCACCACCCTGCCAATGGGCATGCTGAAGGACTCTGAGATTTGGAGCACCCCCCAGTCACTTTTCTAAGTTCTGAGTAGAGATGGGCACGACTCAGAAAAATTGTTCGTTTTCGTTTTCATCTAGGGGTCCGTTTCGGCTCGTTTCCGTTTTCGTGAGCTAATTTTCAAAATTTTTCGTTTTCGTTTCGTTGCGTAATGAAAACGACAAACGAAAATGAAAACGAAAATTTTTTCATTTCTTCCCATTTAGTTCCATTAAGTGCTTTTCGAGTAACGAAAAACGAAAAATGGCTCGAAATTAGTCGTTTCGTTTCCGTTTCCGTTCCAGTTTTGAGCCGTTTTTTGTTTTTCGTTTCGTTATGTAACGGAAACGAAAATTCCGCTAAGTCGTGCCCATCTCTAGTTCTGAGTAAAGCGATTTACTGACTCATGGAGCAAGAAATAACCAGTGGCCATTTCTAGTCTTAGGGAGAAACTTAAGAACTGCCTTTGATCAGGCCTTTGATTCATCTCAACCAAAACTGTATACTCAGTTGGTTCACATGTAATGCCAAAGCAGAGCTAGGACTTAATGTAGTTGTCTGTAAGTATAGCAATTACTTTCTGGTAGCGAATCATATCAGTAGTATTAACAAAGTTACTTTTCGTATATAACAGGTAACTTGTCTAAGTTACTCAGATTTAACTAGTGTCACCTAGTTAATGTTAAGACAATTTAAGGAGAAATTTGATAGGAATTCTTCAGTTTTTAACCTATGATGTTATAAATCCTAAGTGGCAAGGGAGGTATTATCCGGGTTTATCCTGTAAATTTGCTCAAAATGCAATGTTAGAATTCGCCAGTCAGGGAGTATTTCCCTGTATTTATTTTCCTGTCCTGCTGGTAATAACTAGAAATTAATGATAACCTGGTGGATAAGAAGTAACAAGTAAACTAATGAATTATATCTGAACTGTAACATTCCCACTTCTGTGCTAAATCAAATCATGAGGTGGGTAAGTTCAGTGGGTCTTGGGGCCACAGGAGAACTCATGACTTAAAAAAGACTAGCACTTCTTGAAGGCTTCCAGGGTCCTGATTCTCTTTTATCAATGAAAAAAAGAATGCATCTCACATTGGTTCAGGTACATGTGTTGGTGTTTTTACTTCGAAGAATCTGAACTGTGGTTAGTAGAAATAACAGATTTTAAAACATAGTTTATAAACATAGTTACAACTGATCACATCTTAAGGCATGACGGACGTTTAAGTTGTGCTTGATTAAAAATAAAAATAGAAATTTCCTGTCTTCTCCACAGTAAGGCCCTCTTAAAAGTATTCTGCATGAACTGCCTGCCTAGCAATGAACTTCATACGAATGGGGCTTTCTTCACCCTACCTGAGATGCCAGCATCAGCATTGGGATTGTTTAAATGCAGAGCAGGTATCCTGCTACTGTTCAGATCTCTGTGTTGCCCTTCCTGGATCCTGGTCTAATGGTCACAAACGAAGTGTGCATCATTCATTTTTCCATTTGATTCGTACATTACCAAGGCACTCGGGTTGTTTCAGATGTCTCTTTTTGAGTTTGCCACAAATTTATTTTCCCTTCATTCTCACTTCCTCGCCCTCCTGCCCAGTATTGCCAACACTCAACTGAATAAGGAAAGAGGAATTCCCAGATTTCGAAGCAATTGCACATTGCTTTCTATTAAAACTAGGATCTACTGCTTTTTCTTTCTGCCCCTTACCTCACTGGTTTCGCCTTTTGCATGGATGACAAACAGTAGAAAAGCAGTCTTGATGAGAGCGACAATATGTAGGACGGCATCACAATTCTTTTTCTCTGTGGTGACTTATTACAGTAGTCTGTGCATACACTTAGCAAAACATTGTACCAAGAGAAGCTCTGAGCCAGATGTCGGGGTCTGCAGATTTCCTATCCATCTTGAAGTTTTACTTTTATCTCTGATCACTGATCACAGATAAGAGGTTGCAGCAAATAAAGCTCTAAAACCTGTTCCATGGAACTGAACTCTAGTTTGCAAGAACCTGCTATGCTAGGATTTACTCTTGAGCTCATATATCTAAAATCAGACCATGTACACTTGGTGCTTTTTATATAGAATCATAGAATCATAGAGTTGGAAGAGATCTCGAGGGCCATCCATTCCAACCCCGTGCCATGCAGGAACCCCCATCAAAGTACTCCTGAAAGATAGCCATCCAGCCCCTGATTAAAAATCTCCAGCACATATTTTTTTGGTAAAACAATAGGGCCAAACTCATAAAAATTGCACTTGGTCTGTCTACATTGTTTTAACCTTGCCGTACTTCCTTAGGACCAGGCCTTCCCAATTTGAAATTTGGTGTTTGGCCCCCAAAATATTCTCTACTTTTTAATATGGATGCAGCCATGTATATGATTATATATCTGTGTGGTTCTCCCACTCCCTAATATTTTGCCAGTCTGGACTCCACATTGGTGATGTGGAAGATGGGAGAAATTGTAAATCAATTTAGGAGAACAAAAAACAAAACTGGAGCAAATTCTGAATGCAAAGTACCATTTCCAAAATCTGGAAGTTAAAAACTGGAACATGGATGAATTCTTAATGTGTTGGCTCTGTTTCCAAAACATTGCTTCAATTCAGAAATCTGAACCCTGGGAAACAGTCTGATTAAGATAACTTTGGATGCCTTCCTGGCTGTCACATTAACGTTCAAAGTCATTAATGAGTTCTCTGCCCAGAACAGGATCATTTATTGTTACCAGTCACAGAATGCACAAAATACGCATGCTGTTTCAGAGACTCTGCCTGTTTCACTCAAAAACACCTAATCCAATGCAGACTCTGCTACAGGTGTAGGGGTTGTTATATGTTGAGACTTCCTCTATTTTTGTCCTACTATTCATGATGCCCCCTACCTGCTTTCATATAAAAGGCAGCATGGTGGCTGGGATGATAGCAAACCCTTTCTAGAGAAAGAACTGGGGAACCACATGAAGCCATGTCACAGTGCCCCTGTCAAGAGTTCTTTCTGTCGTTGCTCGGTCACATGCCTCCCATGGTTCCCAAGATGGGAGAACTCAGGGTGAGCAGATGGCGGGGAGGTGCTAGGAGTCTTGACCCAGAAGAGACCCAAAATGTGTCACTGCCCAAGATATGTTCCAGTCCTCTTGACTGGGTGTACTCAAGGATTCCTGAAATTGGCACATAAAGCTAGCATGCTGAATGTGCGTGGTTGTGTGTGTGTGTGTTGTGTCGTTACAGTTGTGACCGACCCTTCGTGACTCCACGTCCATGGACTTTTCTTGGCAGGAATACTGGAGTGGTTTGCCAGTTCCTACTCCAGGCACCTACAGCACCTGGTATTCCCTGGTGGTCTCCCATCCAAGTACTAACCAGGGCCGACCCTGCTTAGCTTCTGAAATCGAGATCGGATGTGCTTAGGTTAGGCCACCTCAATCCCATAAAAATGTTAAAAACCTAATAGTTTGGCTGAAGCCAGGACTGGCTTTAGTATCAAATTCCCTCTCAGCCCGAAATCCAGACACTTACTTGAAAGGATGGATTTTATTACAAGAAGAAAAGGGTGTGTGGGGGTGGAGCAATTTCAGGGAGAACAAGCTCAATATGTTTATGACAAAATGTTGTTCAAAAATGTGATTACTGGATTGCAGAAAGGTACCAGAATCTAATAAAATCTGATCTCCTCTATCTGTCTCATACCGAAGAAGAGAGATGGAGCAGTTCTGGGGCACACTGTGAGCATTCCCCACTTTAGCTTCATAGAACCGTACAGAGAAGTATCCTTGTAGTTGTGTTGTAGCCAGGAAACTAAGTATATTATGGTCTCTGCAGTGGTATGCTAGGCTCAAAAAAGCTGTTTCCAAATTCCCATTTTATACAAATGAATGGGCCGTTTAACACCTGGATCCCACCAATAACATAATTGTTCTTAATCCTCTTTGATTCTTTTACAAGATTAGACATGTCTACCCGTCCCTGGGTACATTTTTTTTGGGAAAGGAAATAATCTGACTGTCCTCAAGGCAGGGCTTAGAGCACTGCATGTTAGAGCCCTCTTGACAGAAGATAAATATGGAAATGTCTGCTTCTTTCAGTCATTCTTTGAAATCAAAAGGTGGGTGAGAGTGGAAGGTGCAAGCTGCCTGTTTAGCATCTGATGTCTGGTTAAGAGGGTAAGTCCCCACATCTTCTCTAGATTTTTGCCTCTTTGGATAACTGTTAATGAAGAATGGGTCCTTCTGAATTCTTATTGTGTTGGTCTGATATGTTGGTCTGCACTGAAGCTTCTATCAGTACCCATTTCAGTAGTCTGAGTTTTGTTCCGGTCCCTAAGCCATCCTAGTGTTCTAGAGAACATAACTCATAGTAGAGTATTGGTTCAGACCCTGGCATTTTCAGGCACGGTTGGAAAGATTCCTGTCCAAATTGCTGAGTAGTAAGTATATGGCAGAATCCTGTGTTCCTAACCAATGCTTAATAAAGCATCTCAGGTTGTTGAGCTCGTTTGTTACATTACTTATAAAAGGAAGAGGTTCAACAGGGCATACCAACCCAGCTGACTAACATTGTAGACCAGGCATATCCGAACTTTGGCCCTCCTGATGTTTTGGACCACAATTCCCAGAATTCTAAGCTTAGATTGCCAATGACAAAGGACTCTGGGAGTTGTGGTCCAAAACATCTGGAGGGCCAAAATTTGGACATGCCTGTTGTAGACCCTTCTTCTCCTGGTATGTCTTCCTGGCATGTACTGTAATGTTGCTTTTGACCTCTGGAAGTAGTTCACGGGTGCCAACCCTTCTCTGTTAATTTCCATAGCCAAGCAACAATTTGAACCTTGATCTCCTGAGCCTTAATATGACTCTCTTTCCACTACACCAAACAGATGCTCTTTCCTGGCATGCCCTGCTCTAAACACCAGGTTGTCCTCTTTTAACCACCAGCTCTTAATTAGTCTACTCCCACCCATTCCTTCTGCACCCTGGCCCTGGAATATAGAGTTGTCCAGGAAGCCTGGAATGTTATGAGCCTGTGGTGCCAATGCTGGGAGTGAATCTTATCCCACAGTGACAGCATGACAGTCGGGTTCTGCTGCTTTCATAGAACATCTTCAGCTAAAAGAGAGAGAGAGAGAGAGAGAGAGAGAGAGAGAGAGAGAGAGAGAGAGCAAATCCTTTTGATTGGAAATTAATGTGAGTAAGGCAAGGCTCTTTTAAGAATCTGAATTACAGAGTAGAAGAAAGCAACACCAAATTTCCTTTCGTGGTACAACAATCTTCCCTTCTCCTGACCTACAAATCAGAAAACCTTTAAAGTGCATCCACTCTTTGTAGTCAATTGCCCTGCTTCACTAGTCCTTGCTACTGCTAAAACATAAAGGCAAAGGAGCATTAGAAATATATCTTTAGACATAATCCCGAAGCCATTGTTGACATGCAGTCCTGGGCGAGCAGCTCACTAAACAGCTTTCTTTTCTCTCTGCCCTTTCTGCCCAGAAGGCTCTTTCAGGAAATCCCCTCTTTGTCCATTTGTTTGCCTGAAAGGCAATATCTGAGTGCTCACTTGGGCGATGTATGCAGACATGTCCCAAAAGTTCATCCCCAGGCTATTTCTGCTGGTAATCCGAGACAGGACTTCAAACTAGACCAAAATTCAGTTGATACCATCTGCAGAGGTTAAGTGGTGGAGTAAGGGTTCTGACGAAGCAGCTAAATTAAGGAATGAGGTTGCCGATCAATGGACAGTGCCATGCTGAAAGGCCTAAGTGGACTCTTGTTTTCCTCCTCTTCTCGTCTCTTGTCTAGTGGCAAAGGATCACACCAAGGTCACCAGAGTTTGCTTTTGAACCACTAAGGGTGTGAAGATAGATGGAGGGTGGAGTACAGCACATCTATTCCCGGTCTCTCTTCACAATATTGGTGTTGACACTTTGAAATCCCCAAACACTTCTGTTCAGACTGCCTTGTGGACACTCTTCTCCCATTCCACGAACTTAGATCTTTTGCCTTTCCTTGAAAACTTGCAGACTTCATTGCTATTCTCCAGGTGCGGGAGGAGAGTTAGCATCACCGAGATCAACCAGGTTTCATGAAGCAAAAAGGACACTGTCGAACAAAATATGTGCTTAAAATTAAACCTGGTGGGAGAGGTTGATCTTCAAATGTACCCCTTTCCATCCCTTGGGATATAATGGATTTACTTCTGCTCTTTGTTCTGGTAAACTTCTTTGTAGCACTCTTTTAAAAAATAAAAAGAAGAAAACACAATGATGCCTAAATCAAAATGACCTTTTAAAAGCACTCTGTGTGCACACATACCATCTTTCCTACGTCTTCATATTGTACTCCCTTCCAGCTGTGCCCCTTTCTAACCAAACGCCTTGTTCTTCTTTTCCAACTCCTGCCATAGAATAGCCGTGAACGTCAGGGAGGCTGCAATAGAAGATCCATCTCCAAAATGGAAATATTCCCTTCTTGACTGCGAGGGGGTGGGGTGGCCATTCAGAACATGTTCCCCCCTTCCTCCCCTTGCTCAATGTGCAATTTTAAAATCCAGAAACGAAAATGAATCAATATTGCAACAAGGAGGTGGAAGTGCCTTTGAAGAATTCTGATAAGTAGAAGCCCACGACTGCAGAGCTGGCTCATTGGTCACAACCTAATTAAACTCCTAGATGTTAATTGAGTCTTTTGGAGCTTGGCTGGTTTTAACAGTTGCAGGGAATTGAGCAGGGCTGCTCTTGCGATTTCAGTTCCAGAGTTTAAATGGGTAGTTTCCCAGTAAACTCAGGCGTGGTGAATAAGGAAGAGTGTCTTGTAGTCCTCTTTCTTTTTGAAGGTGTTCCACCGGCTTCTGCCCCAACTCAGAAAGTTGGCAATGACCTTCAAGACTTGGAAAGCAGCATGGGCATGGAATGTCTTTGACCATGGAATGTCTTTGACCTACAGTTCCTAACAACAAGCCCAGTTTAAAAAAATAAAGATGAGAGCTGCAGTCCACAAGGATCTGGATAGACAGTTGCCGACTCATGATTTCATATAGCTTAGAATGAGAGCCAGAACACTTTAGCCATGACTCATTTGTGAGTGTGGGTCATCTGACGATGCCTTTGCTGTATCTGCCAGATCCACACAGCTGTTTGGATCAAATTATTTCATGATAACACAGGACTCTGTTATAAGTTTTATTGTAGAACCACAGCTCCCAGAATACCCAGTGGCATTCTGGCTTGGTTATTCTGGGTGTTGTCATCCAAAAAAGTAATTTTTCTCAAATGTGGTTGGCTCAGATCTCAAGCTTTAGTAGTCTTATAAAATACAAGAGAGGGAGATTTGTGATACATGCTATAATGGCTGATTTGTTAATAGCCACTTCACTTTGGCTTGGTCCCACTTTGTTCCACTCATCTCTGTTTAAATCAAGTGAGCTCCAGACTGCTAAATAGTTTCCACATTATTCTAGTGATTCATTACAGCCATGGCAGAATGCATTGGCACCTCGTGTGAACCTAATGAGGAGAGTGTATTTAAAAATAGTTTCAGCTACACGTGCTAGCAGCATCAGCTAGCTCTGTACTTGGTAGAAGAGGTTAACCTTTTCATCTGGAAAGTCGGGAATGTGAGAAAGTGAGAAAGGCGGGAATAATAATGCCTGCAGGATGGATGCTGTTATGAAGATGATAATCCAGGTAATAGGCAGGTCCTCTGTTATGTCCTTATCCCAGACCAAATTGACACAGCTAGAGGAACTCTTAGATATAGATGAGAAAATGAACGTTACAGGCCTCATTTATATTTTGTTAGATGCCTGCAAGATTCTGGGAGTTTTACTGCAAGAGAGTAACTTTTTCAACATCTGCTTTGGGTGTCCAGGCATTCCAATGAGACAAGAGAGCTACAGAAAGAATCATGCCAGCATGCTTGTATAGTGCACAATCTATGTCCGTGGCTTATAGTTCTTGTGTGTAAAGATTATGGGGAAGGACTGTGGCTCAGTGATAGAATATGGGCTGTGTATGCAGAAAGTCCGAAGTTCAATCTCCAGTAATATCTCTAGGTAAGGCTGAGAAAGACTGTTGTCTGAAAATAAGAGAGTCGTAGTCAGTAGTAACAATATAGAGCTTGATGAGATATAGTCATTGTTTCTTTTTTGGCCATAATTCCCATAATTCCCCACAAATTTTGGGAGTTGTAGCCCAAAGGTGCAATGTTTCTGAACTCAATGGATTGCTGGTTTGGCTCAGTAGAAATCAATTCCTACAACAAAAGACCAGATAACAACCAAAATATCAGCAGGTAACTCTGAATAAGGAAGGCAGTAGCGTCTCAGGCTCCAGGTAGCTCTGCTTGGCATCACCAGTTTTGTATCAAAGAACAATCGTAATCATGGTGACTGTGGTAATCAGACTAGCTGAGATAGGTATAGAGAGCTTTGTCCCCATAGAATTGTAGGAGTGCAAGAAGTTACTGTGATATAGTGATGAGTGTGTAGACTGTAGGAATGTTGAAGATGTAATATATCTTTAATTCAACAAAGCCTTTGACAAAGATCCCCAGGATATTCTGCCTGGCAAGCTAACTAGCTGTCCACTGGATACAACAGGTGTCAGGTAGACACACAGTTGGTTATCTAATCATATTTTTGTTTCATTTTATTTAAAAAAATGCCCCACCTTTCTCCTTGGAAAATGACCCAAGTGCCTTACAACAGTGAGGGTCAATACACAGCCCAGAACATTTAAGATATATTTGAGTTAAGAACAGGGAATTAGAAGACATCTTAGAACAAACAGCACACCAAAAGAAAAAAAATCAATTATGAGGGGGTGGAAACTAACATGGAAATCACTGGTGTTCTTATGAAATCAGTCATACAGAGAGAGTGCCTTTCAGTGGCTTCTTCTCAGACTTGGAAAAGATAACAATTGAGGTATCCCAAGGCTTGGTCCTGGGCCTGGTGTTCTTCAACATTTTTATTATTGGTTGGAAGAAGAGAGTGCAGGAAATGCCAATCAAATTTGCAAATTCTAAAAGATCTTGATCAGCTGAAGCACTGGGCAGAACACAACAGAATGAATTTAAGAGGGATAAGTGCAGAGTTCTATACCTAGGGGAAGAAACCAAATGTGTTGTTATAAGATGGAGTATACTTTTGGTTCAGTCATACTGAGTGAGAAGGATCTTGGGATTATTCTAGAGATCAAAAACTGAGTATGACCCAACTCATGTGATTACAAAAAGGGCTATTGGGATTTGGGGCATTAACAGAAGTATAATCTCCAAACCCTGTGGGGTAGTAGCTAAGAGACCAGTGCTATTCAGCACTGGTTAGGCCTCATCTAGATCACTGCATCCAGTTCTGGATACTGCACTTTCACAAAGTTCAGAGGAGGGCAGCAAGGATACTTGGAGGACTAGAAATCATACATAGGAGGGCGGAGTGACGGCGGGGGGCGAGGCGGCAGGGGTGGCGGATGGCGGGGGACGGGGACGGGCGTGGGGGTGGGGGGCGGGGTCAGCAGGCTGGCCAGCGCCCTCTGTCCAGTTTGTCGCCCTAGGCAACTGCCTAGTTCGCCTTAATGGATGCGTCGGCCCTGTGTACTGCTGCAGGCATTTAAGGGGGGGGGGAACGAGACAACTATCTGTCAGATCTGCTTTGATTTGTATTCCTGCCTTGAGCAGGGAGTTGGACTGAGTGGCCTTATATGCATCTTTCAACCCAGTGGTTCTGTGACTCTATGATTCCGGAACTGATGGAGAGCCGGGTTCAATTTCCCACTGACCCATGAAACCCAACTGGCGAACTTGAATCTGTCCTCTTTATCTCTCAGCCCTATCTCCCTAAGAGAGAGAAGCAAAACTCTGGTGGTGAGAGGAGTTGAGACTAAAGCAACACCTTGACTGCCACCCCACCTTTCTTGGAAGAAAGGCAGGGCAAAAACACAGATAAATAAAAATAGGATAGGTATTCATTACCAGATACTTAAGCTGGATGTCACCAATAACTGTATTACCTCCTGTTTTAAGAGGAGGAAAAAGTTTCCAGTGATATATGCTTTAAAGCAGGTTAGACCGCTGGGTTTATCTAGCCTTGTGATGTGTGCACCGGCAGGCAGCAACTCTCCAGCCTTTTAGCAGGAATTTTCTCACATATTCTGTTGAAGGTGAGTCTGTATAAAAAAAATAAGGGGAAAGAGTGGTGGCACAAAGAGAAAATACAGTAATACAGCTGAGGTGCTGAAGGGTGACGTACATGGGCTCTTTTCTTTTTTATTGCAGATCTTGGACTCTTTGGAGATCACAGTTTATATTCTCTGTCTCCACAGCAGACTGGCAGAGTGTGAGACTACCTGTGGTGTAGCGAAGGGACTGCTGTAGTTAGCTGGGAGTACTCTTAGCACCTCCAGCATCCCTGTTTTCCTCTGAGCTCAACTGCAGTCCTCACAGTAGCTGGGGAAGAAATGGATTTTTGCAGGCCAGGTGTGTTGCAATGAGATGTATCTGATAGCAAATTTGGTCCTGAACAGGCAATTCAGAACCATCAATATTAAACATTTCTCATTTTTCAATATGTATTGATCTTATGAGTGAGAAAACAGGGACTGCCAGGATGAGTACATGCCTCTCCGAATTTGGTGTGTTTAAAACATCTTTGTTCACAGGTTATCCCGTCCAGGGGCAACACTGTGAAAGCTGGATGTGATGCAGATTTAGCATGCAAGTCCCTGTATTTATGCACAAACTGGTTGGGATATTTTGATTTTATTTCCCCCCTGATTTCCTGTTCATAGGCTGGAAGGAAGGGTGTCAACATGAGCAAGTAGTTCTGAATGAATCTGCCAAGGCTGGGCTGACTTGACAAGATCTTGGCAGGCCTAGGAAGCAATAGGCAGAGATGGAAAGCTCCATGTCTGAAAGGAAGTGAAATGATGGGAAATGCTTTCTTTCAAAATAATAATGCTGGTGAACTGTCGGAGAAGAGTAGAGCAGGGTAGCATTTATAAAGCAGATTCTGGAGCAGCAGCATGTTGTGCTGATTCAGCAGCTGCTTTAACTTCATTACCCAATGGAAGACATTCGTAACTCATTGCTAAGTGTACTAATGGCAGTCTGGAATTGTGTGGTTGGTAAGCTGGTCATCAATCGGTGGATATTAAATGTTAGGAATAATACAGGGAAATATTATGGCATTCACATTATTGATTTCGCGGGATTGATTGATTCTCATGTGAGATTATTTTACCTCCTCCGTGCAGGAAAGAGAAAGTGCTTTGAGCTGGATGGAATCTGGAAAGTCTTAAAAGGAAAAATTAGGTGCAGTAGGCCTTGTTGTGGTGGGACACTTGCGCCCATTCCACAGTTGCAAGTGATTTTGCATTTTGCTTCTTCATGGTCTTGTCATCATTCAGACTCTGCGTCTTTTGCAGCCCGGTCTTGTGAGTCAGAAGTTAAACCTCTAAGCCTGCAGAGATGGTTAGAAGCATAAGCTGGGATGTGGGTGGGTGGAAAGGAACTCTGTAAAAGAGCAGAGGTTCTTTAATAGTGATGCAGAGGTTGAAGGTTTTTTGCTTTGCTATTAAACTCCACTGGGACCCCTGAGTCTTGAGTCTCTCTGGATTTGAACCTATATAGAGAGGCCAAAGTAGGCGTATGGAGGAGGGAAGGCCTGCAATTTCTATGTATTTATTTGTTTGTTTTGTATATTGCCCCATTAGTGAACGTCCACTGCTCTAGGCAGTTTACAGAATAAGACATAAAAGCCTCCACCCCCATATAACAGTGCAGTCAACACCTATTCAGACATACTAGGAAAAAGAAAACCATGACAGTGTTCAAAACTTAATACTGGCAACATCTAGTATGAGATACTCTTCAAAATCTGGGGATGTGTTCTTAAAGGCTGCTTTATAGATTTCTGTCCATGGTAGTTTTTTAAATATCGGGAGGGGATAGCCCAGGTCCACCTCACTTGGAAGCTTGTTCCACAGAATAGGGGCTGCCACCAGGAAGGCCTGATTCCTGACCAACATCTTTTTTGCCTTCCTCGGTGTGAGAGGAGCATCTGAAACAGGTGTTTTCTGAGACAGACGCTCCAACAAGTATTGGGGTCCTAAACATATACATAAGCAAACATACAAACAATTTATATGGCTTTGTAACCCAACCAACCCCTTGAGCCCATGTCCTGGTCAAGATTTGGTCCTTTCTGGGGTCAACTGCTGTTGTGGCAGCTGCTGTTGCTATTGGAGGTGTCACTACTGTTCCTTTTACATTTTTGTCTGCCTCCAGCATCATCTTTGGGCCAACATGCAGCCTTGCTGGCCCTCTATAGTTGACACAATACTACGGCTACAGAGTGGGCCATGACAAGGAAATGTGTAAATCTAGAAACCTCTGTATATAACCATACCGTTACTTGCTTTTTAAGTTCCAATGTCTTTTCTTAATATTCCTTTTCCTACTGATCAACAGTTCAAGAAGATAATATTTATTTTATTATTTATTATTTATTTATTTATTGCTCAGATTTCTACACCACCCACCTGACTGAGGGTTACTCAGGATGGTGTACAACACTGGAACAACTATGAAACATGCTATTCGTGTTACGTAACAAATGAAACTTAATTAAACTTTAAATTTGGTTGGTTGGGTGTGGATATTTATGCTCTGATTTTAACACATAGCCTTCTATGACAAAGGCTCTTATGGTTCAACATCGTCACAGTCATCAGAATTTCTTATTGTAGTATAATTATAAGGAATTGTAGTCAACCACCACACAGTTTCTCACCATTCATATAATTCATAAATGCACCATTGTTTTCCAAATATTTCTAAAGGCACTGATAGCTTGTGTCGAGCTTCTGACACACTGTATAGCAATCCTGCCCTGGTGACACACAGTTTTTAATACAGTATTGATAAATGTACATAGTTCATGATGCTGGTGGTCATGATGCTGGTGCGTGAGACAAGGAGATAGCTCCGACACTCCTGGCTCAAAACCTTTTCTCCGTGGCATCCAGAGCTGTCCAGGACTCCTCCTGGTATGTGTCTCCACATTGGTCCAAGCTTCCTCAACACTCAGCATCTCCAAGAGTGCAGGTATCCATCATCCTCTTCATCCTCTCCAAATCCTCCCCCCAGGTCTCTACCAAGGCCTCTTTCATGGCCCCCAGCTGGTAGACCCCCACACTTGGTGACTGCCGTCTGTCACGGTCTCCTCCCCCTCCCGGGCTAGTTGATTCTGCACCAGCCTTGGACTCTGTTGTAGTTTAGTCTCAGGCCCCTGCTTGGGTGACTGAGGTGGGGGGAGCAATTGCTGGCCAGGAGACAATAAGAACAACTCCTTACAGAGTTGTTGTGAAGTTTACATCTAGGTACAGTACTATATAAAAATTAAACAGTAATAATACTGTCAGTGATGGATGGTACCCATGAAGGTAAGTGCTGCAGATGGCACAGTAGCCAGGGGTGGGCATGGGGAAGGGCGACAGTGGATATTCCTACACACACAGCTACACATAAAGGCTATTACACACTGTATTTTGCAAATGGGTATTGGTACACATGATGAGTGACTGTACTTTGATTGGCAGTGGAAAGGAAGTTGGATATGTCCTAGGGGAAATTCTAAAGGGGCAGATGGATTGTACAGATGGAACTGTACTGTACTTTGGTTGTCTGGTGTGCTGCCTGGTGGTAGAGGTACTGTTCTCTGAATGTGTATATAAGGACTTTGTAGATGAGGGGAAGAGAGTTCAGTTTGGTTTTGGAATGTAGTTGTGTTAGAAAATAGTCAGTTGGATGAGAGATAGAGTTTTGTGATGGGATAGAATGAAAGGATGCAAGGGTGGTGGTCATCTGATGGTGGTGTACATTTGGCAGAAGAAAGTAGGGTGGGAACTGTGCAAGCATTCTGTTGGACTCATGCACAGGCGCGCGCGCACGCACACGCACACACACACACACACACACACACACACAGAGAGAGAGAGAGAGAGAGAGAGGCTCTGCTTCTGTTAAGTAGGCAGGCAGGTGTAAGATGGCTAAGGTAGGATAGCCTACTGACTTGTCCTAATGGAAGAGGTGCCACACAGCATTATCACCTTAATGAAGGGGTGAGCAAAGTGTGGCCCTAGCTGTGTTTACATGGAGCTTTTTTGACTTATGGCTCACAACAATCCCCTTCCACAATCAACCTGAAATTCCCATTCTGCATTTTCTCTTGTACTTTTAACAGCCATTTCCATAGCTGGGGTGACCCATTTTTGGTGGGGGGGAGCAGAGGATTGGATGTAGGAAGCACTTTGAACTCTTTAAAGTACTGTGGCAATATTTAGTGACCTGCTGATTATTTTAACCTAAGGAACAAACAACAGAAGCAGCTGCAGTGTGGCATAACACCCTGCTTGGTTTCTGATATGCAGCAGAAAACTTTGTTTTCTGGGTAGTCATTTTCATCCTAATAATCCTTCAAGCTGAAAATAGATGCCAGGTTTGGGGAATGCATTGAAAATAGAGGTGTGGGGCTGGATTAAAGCTGCAGCATGATAATATCAACAGTTTTTGAACGGGTGGCAGCTATTATAAATGAGAAGAAACGATAAGCATCCTGTGAAACAGTTTCTGAAATCCCCTCTGTTGACTCCTCTGCATTTCTCTTTTCTTTTAAAATTCTGCACTGAGGATTGGTGCGAGTGTGACCTTGAATGTGGCCCAATATCTCATGCTAAACGCATCTGCTACCAAGTTGGCATTTTTGGCAGGACTTTGATGTAGGTCATTTTATTACCACGCGGAAACCAACTCCAGAATGATCTGCTACTCATGCCAGGAATGCTAATAATAAACTAATCAATGGGATGCTAGATTGTTTGGGATAAATGGTCCATGGAGTTTGGGGAGGAGATGTAGAAACAAGGTGTGTGTGTGTGTGTGTGTGTGTGTGTGTGTGTGTGTGTGTGTGTGTGTGTGTGTGTGTGTGTGTGTGTGTCTGTCTGTCTGTCTGTCTGTCTGTCTGTCTGTCTGTCTGTCTGTCTGTCT
>JAHTLZ010000252.1:7564740-7619717 GCA_023846285.1 Phrynocephalus versicolor | reverse complement strand
TCTGTCTGTCTGTCTGTCTGTCTGTCTGTCTGTCTGTCTGTCTGTCTCTGTCTCTGTCTCTCTCTGTGTCTCTGTCTCTGTCACTCTCTCTCTCTCTCTCTCTCTCTGTGTGTGTGTGTAGTGGAATACAGACAAGTTATCTGGGAGATGAGACACTACCTTTGCTTGCACACATGTAAGAATTCTCTTTACTCCGGGGGTGGGGGGGCTTTGATGATGGAGTACGGAATAGGGCAGTGGTTGAGAGCAGAGGCTCGTCTTTATTTTTGCCTGACCTTTTGATGCAAATAATTTTTATGGTTCCATTAACTGGAGAGATCGTTTGCAAAAGTACATTAGGAAGAGTGCCTTGGGGACCACTGTATCCTATTATGTGGAATGTTAATAGAATGAAAAATTAATTAAATGCTAAAGATTACAGCAGGACAAGTGCTTTCTCCTCGCTCCCCCTTTTACTTCGTGGGACAGAACTAGAAACTTGTCCTGGCAGCCCTTCCATTTGCAGAGGGCAACCTAAAGTAAATTTCTCTGTGTATTGGTTTCCAGGCCCCATTTAGCTCAATGTTCTCCTTTGTGGCCTTCGTGAAGCCTCACAGATGGGTTTCCCAATGCGCACACACAGAGGCCGGACATCCCTAGCAATAGGAAAGTTAGTTAGTCTCCACCCCCCGTGCCCCGCACATGAGCGGGAGGCTTCCCACCCAAACACCTCAGTTCCCTCTTGCCGCTGCATTTAGAGGTCGCGTTTCGTTGTCTCCCAAGCGATTTTCTCTTTCCATCTTTTTTTCTTCATTTTTCTGACTTTTATGGCATTTGGTCAACCAAATATACAGGTACTCTCTTTTTGTCAGCAGGGCTTCGACATTGGTTAGGCCAGGGTTAGAATGCCTGCACCTGTTGGTGGGTCAGCGGGACAGATTTGGCATTGTGCTGGGCTACCGTGCTCCCCGCAACCCAGCTCAGTCCCTACCAGAGCTCTCCGAGTTCATCGCAGCGGCACTGTTGAAGTCCCCTCGCCTTCTGGTTGTTGGGGACTTCAACATGCAGGTCGGCGGTGGTCTGTCTGGTGCGGCTCTGGAATTCATGGAGTCCATGACCTCCATGAGCCTGTCCCACCATATTCTATGCCCCACCCACAGGTCTGGGCATACCCTTGACCTGGAATTTACCTCCATGTCGGGAGATTCTACTCTGGATGTGGGGGACATTGTCTCCCTTCCTGTGTCATGGTCAGATCACCACCTGCTGTCCTTCTCCCTGTCAATCGTGGCCCCTCCCCACGGGGACCATCAGCCCCTTGTTTGGGCTCGGCCCCAAAGGCTTATGGACCCGGTTTGGTTCCATGAGGCCTTCGGGGAGCTTCTTGGTGGCCTGGCTGACGATCCGGCCGAGACTGCGGTTGACCGATGGTTTGATACAACTTCCCGTGTCATCAACCGGATTGCCCCCAAGCGCCTCCTCCGCTGCAGAGCTCGACCCTCTCCATGGTTCACGGCAGAGTTAAGAGCGATGAAGCAGGAACGGAGAAGGCTGGAGAGCAGCTGGAGGAGGAAACGGACGGAATTCAATAAGACTGCAGTCATCATCCAGACTAGGCGCTACTCTCGGGCGATCAGGGAGGCTAAAACATCTTACTACTCCCTGAGAATTGGTGAGGCCTCAAATCGCCAGGCAGAACTTTTCCGGGTGGTCCGAGACCTCACCAATCCTAGTCTGGCCAGGCCTCCTCCTACTGAGTTCAGTAGTGAGCATTTTGCAGTCTTTTTTAGATTGAAAATAGAGGCCATCCGGACCGGCTTCGAATCCGGTTGCACTAGTCCTCCCCCGCCATCCCCTGTTGCGGCACCCCCTCGCTCTCCTCGATTGGTCGAGTTTGGGCCTGTCACCCCCATTTGGAGGCCTCCAGGGCAATTGCCCATTGCCAGCCCGCGGCCACCCCCTTCGATCCTTGCCCTGCTTGGCTAATAAAAGCGGCTGGGGGGACCATGCCTGAATGGGCTTCCATCATCGCCACCGCCTCCTTCAGCGAGGGGGTTTTCCCCTCCCGTCTGAAGGAGACGGTAATAAAGCCCATCCTTAAAAAAACAGGATTGGCGTCGGACCAATTGGCGAGCTATCGTCCGATCGCCAATGTCCCCTTTTGGGGCAAGGTAATCGAGAGGGTGGCTGCAATCCGGATACAATCTCATCTGGAGGAACAGCTTTGCCTTGATCCATGCCAGTCCGACTTCAGGCCTGGCCGGGGGACTGAGACAGCTCTGGTCGTGCTGCAAGATAACCTTCTCCGGGCGGCCGACAGGGGTAGCTCTACCCTGTTATTTCTCCTGGATCTGTCAGCGGCCTTTGATACCGTCAACCAAAACCTGTGGCTTCTTAATCTGTCCATTAAAGGCTCATCCAATAATAAATGTGGGAATCTTTAAGGGGCCATAGGGGTCTTGATTGGTTTTATTTGGACCTGGAGAGGTAACTCCTGACTTACAGAACCAGTCTTTCAGATCTGCAAAGACTCTATCTCTTTCAGAATTCTGCGAAGTGAGCCCTGGTTATTTTCCTGTTACAGAGAGAACTGAGATGAAGCAATGGCCGCTTGCCCAAGGTCACTAAACAAAGCAATGCTTTTTCAGGATTTTGAATTCCTGTTTCTCTTAATTCTGGTTCAAGTCCAGCTCTGTCTAAATGTGTTTATGCCCCTGTTAATGCTGCAAGATTTCAATGTGCATGAAATAAGAGCTCTTACGGTGATAATATATATGAAGCCCTCTGAACAGTCAGCAAAACTATTGTATAAGATGCTCTCTAGCATTGTGAGTGCAGAGCATCTGGCTGCATCTGATGCTGTGCTGTAAAATCTAGCTATTTAATCCACCTATTTGGATGGACAGATAGGTATGTAAATTGTTAGTAGGTAGATCAGCAGACAGATATGTTGCATTTGCTGTCTCCTCTAAGAAGGGGGAGGAAGTAAAAGGAATAAGTTTCTTAAATCTTTTGCAAATTTGGCTGAAGGCAATGTCTATTTTGCTATTTAGAGACACCGAACAAGATACAGTACAGGTTTGGTGATGCAAAGTTTATGTTAGTTGGGTGGGGAAAATTAATTTATCCCTATCCCATCTGGGACACGGTCTGGATCGGGTATTCCAGTGACACCACATCAGATTGTATCTGCCATGTAGCTTTAGAAAGCCATTCTTGCAACTAGTAATTGATTTCATTATGTTTTCTCTAATTTGGCCTTCATTTCAGACCTCGATCAGAATAATATCTATGCCTCACAGGACCTCTACCAACTCCTGCAGAATTTGGTCTCTCCCTGCTATCTCAGTCCTGCTGGTGTGATGATTTACACTTCATGCCAAACAATATCTAAATGTCAGGAAGCTTCAGGCCATAAGGGAGAGTTTGGGAGCAACACCTTTGTTCTAGACGTGCAGTAGCTTGCTACATCATCTACACCTAGAAAGAGTACTGGATTGTTATTCTTAACCATAATTCATGATGCTGACTTGTTCCTATTAACCTTAGCATTTGCTACAGTTTCTGTTGAGTTGACATACTAACCTGAAGCTTTGAAACAGAATTGAATGCAAGCCAGTCTGCTGTGCAGAGGCAGGATATTATAAGAGGAAATTCACAACCCCAAAATTCACTGATGCTTGTTCTTTAATACTAAACCATGATGGTTTAATGTAGAGATGAGGAATACATGGCCATCCATATGTTCTCGCTTCCGGTATTCCTCATCCACCGTAGGATGGCTAGGACCAGTGAGGTTCCCAGACCAACAACATCTTGAAGAGCCCTGTAGTCCTCACCGCAAATCTACATCCTCTTGTGTCTATTCTTTGCTACTTGCTCTCTGTATGACTATTGCTGAATGATTTTAGATAGGTGCAGTTTAAGTTGTATTATTTATTTATTTATTCATTTATTCATTTATTTATTTAATATACCACCCATATGGCAGCCAAGACCACTCTGGGAAGCTTACAACCAATCACACACTCTCCGGTGTCTATATATGAATGCCAGGAGTATGTGAGACAAATAAGAAGAACTGGAAATCTTAGTTCAGGAGGATAAATATGACTTAATAGGGATAACTGAAATTTAGTGGGATGGCTCCCATAACTGAAACACAGAATTTGAGGAATATAAATTTTTCAAGTACCCTGGAGTGTTTAGTCAAGCCAATATGGGACAATACCCATCTCACATCTGAAGTCTGGTGGTTTGGAAAGTATGACAATTTTATGGGCTATATATTTTATTGTCTTATATTTTCTTTATATATTGTGGATTGTTCATAAAACATTAGGACGTATTATAAAACCAGTCTCGAAAAATGCAGACCACTTGGAATTGTCATTAATGATAGGCTACACAAGTAATATGCATATGTTTGCCATGTGATGTTTATCTTTTAATGGGATGCACACATCTATTTTTCTATTGGCAGCTCTCTGTACAGAAGAATGTGTCCATGGAAGATGTGTTTCTCCGGATACATGTCATTGTGAACCAGGATGGGGAGGTCCAGATTGTTCCAGTGGTGAGTAAGAGCACCCATGCTCTGTAACTTTTTAATAGCTAAGGAAGCAAATGATATTAGATGCAATTCATCTGGACCTAGGCAAAAGTGTCTTTGAAAAATTTCCTGATTAAGAGATGTTATGAATCAGATTTGAATAAGGATTGCCTGAATGAAGCAATAAGTGTTATTGGTTTTATATTCAAATGTTTTTATGTACAATTGAGATTTACTTTTAATGGTATGACTACACTAAAAGTTGCTCTATGACATAGAGTTTTCAGCCGGGATATTATGGCTTTTTCAGAATGCTTAATCCTTACATATGGGGAAAACCTAGTTTTTCCAACAAATAGCGGTAGTGCATTGAATGTGTTTGTGAAACCATTGCAGGCACTTACTCGCTAATATTTCTGTCAGTATTACTGCTAAGCCATACTTAACTCCTGTTCCTTCCATGCCATTCTGTGCATTTTTCTGTGCTCACATTGCCTCCATAAGTAACACATGATGGGGTCTTATACCAGGACTGGCACAAAGTGGAAGGGATTCATGGCAAAATGTTCATCTTATTTAATTAAAGGTTCCCCCTGCACATGCATGCTAGTCGACTCTAGGGGTGGTGCTCATCTCTGTTTTCAAACCAAAGAGCCAGTGTTGTCCAAGTCCGTGGCCTTGTGGCCAGCATGGCTGCACAGAACACTGTTTACCTTCCCACTTTTTACGACAGTACCTATTTATCTACTTGCATTTACATGCTTTTGAACTGCTAGGTTGGCAGGAGCTGGAGTTGACAGCGGGAGCTCACTCTGCTGTTTAGCACCTGGGATTCGAACTGCCGAGCTGCTGACTTTGCAGCCAACCGTTTCAGCGCTCTAATCTGCTGAGCCACCACCATTGTTCAATTGTTTGTGAGGTTTTCTTTTCATGATCTGTTTTACAGCATTCCTATTTTCATATACTGTAATTTTGACCAGCTAGCCATTGGCCACCATGAAAATTTCCTGGAAGGAAAATCTCAGAATTTATGTTCAAAATTCTTTTGTCACTGAAGGCCTAATTGGAGTGATTTCCTGTTAATTAGTCAATTAGTGCATTGGCTGGGTGCATGAGCTTATACTAGAACAAAAAGTCTAGTGTTGCCTCCAAAGCAAACATCAGAGAGCACATTTTAGCAACATAAGATGCTACATCTGTTTTGACAGAAAAATACTGAGCTTGTAAATGCTGCTAGAAGAAAAAAGTGAATACAGGACTTGTCAAGAAAAAATACTGCAGTTAAAAAAAAAGAAAAAGAAAGAAAAAGAAAAAATACTGCAGTTAATTTACTGAGTGGGCCGTCTGTCTCTTATTTCCAGCATTGATTGGAAACGTGGACAAGTGTGCAAACTATGAGATGAATGAAATCACTGGGCCATTTTCATAAGAACATAAGAACAACCTTGCTGGAACAGGCCACAGCTCATCCAGTCCAGCATTCTGTCTCACACAGCAGCTCACAATTTGCTTCAGGGTATTCCCAAGCAGATGTTTTCACCTGCTTACAATTCCCTGCAAGTGGTATTGAGAGATATCCTGCCTCTGTCTCCAACCTGGAGGTTGTCCTTAGGCATCCATAATGATAGCCATTGATACCCTTGTTCTCCAGGAACTTGCCCAATCCTTTCTTAAACCTGTCAAGGCTGTCAGCTGTCACCACTTCTTCTGGCAGGGAGTTCCACAGTCACTGTTATGGCTGTTTCCCCAATCACTGCTCTGGCCGTTGTGTCCTACTTGGGTGATTTTTGGTTATAAAAGGGTCTTGCTGTTTGATAAGAAGAAAAGCCATCTCTTTTATAAGATTACTGTGTCAGTGTAAATAACTGGGCATTAGTGGCAAGAGAAGATGGGACAAATGAGAGGGCAAAAGTGTGCTCCTTAAGATATTGTTGAATGGCAGCTCTAATTCAGCCAGCATTTTAATTAGATAGTGTCTTTAGCTAGGCTCATGAGCAGCAGGGTTTTGTAATTTGTATTGTATATTGATTGTTTTAAATTGTATTGTATTTTATAATTTTAATGACCGCATGCCAGAGCAAAAGCAGCTGCAGGGACGAAGCTGATGCAGCCTTCTGTTAGTGGGCTGAGGTGAGACTGCTTGTAGATCACCCTGGATAATTTCTGGGCCACTCTTTGCAAGAAGTCCACAAGCTAGAAAGGTGTGTGTGTTGGGGGGGGGGGTTCTAAAGGCCTTATGTGATTATGTACAGTAGCTCCTTCTGCACCTGTGATAGATGTGAGCTAGGGGGGTATGCAGATCTGTTTACTTGCATGATGGGTCCCAGAATTCCTCTGTGAAGAACAAAAATCTGCACACACTTAGGGTGACCTAAGCTGCCTAGACGCCCTGAACACATCCTATCGTGCCTGATCTCAGAAGCTAAGCAGGGTTGGCCCTGGCTAGTACTTAGATGGGTGACCACCAGGGAATACCAGGTGCTGTAGGTGCCTCGAGTAGGAACTGGCAAACCACTCCAGTATTCCTGTCAAGAAAACTCCATGGACATGGGGTCACGAAGAGTTGGTTACGACTACAATGACAAAACAACAAGAGTTTAGGGGGCAAGTGCTAAGAAAGAATATGACTTGGAAGGTGGGTGTAAGCACTATGCAGAAGGTGTCAGCAAGACAAACAAGAGGGCACCTGGCAGGCATGTTATGACCAGGAACTGGGGGGACAAAAGGAATGCCTGTCAGTCAGGTAACAGGTAAGACCCTGGTGCAGCACCAGAGGTTAGGAAAGGTACTGGTTACTTCTTTGGGGGATTGTGGAAACAAATAGTGTGAAGGTGTTATTGCTCCAAGCTCTGGTCCTGCTTTAATTCTCCTGGACCCTTTATTCCCTTGGCCGCAAGGTTGGCCACTCCCAGGCTCTGCCCACTATCTGTAGAAGCTTGCCTTCAAGGGAAAATCTTCTGGGATAGAACCAACAATTCTGCCCCCCTCTCTTTCAGCCCTTGCATTAAATATTGAGTGCTCTGGAAAGAGGCTGTAAGGCTGGGTACATCCCCTAGTGCAGAGAGGATAGTCTCTCTGGGGTCACTGGTGCAAAAGGGCTCAAGTGTATTTGGCCGGCCAGTTGCATCCCATGCTCAGTATGGGGGGCTTGGGTTCAGCAATTCCATGGTCTAGGGCAGTGGTTCTCAACCTCTGGATCCCCAGATGTTCCTGGACTGCAACTCCCAGAAATCCTGGACAGCTCAGCTAGTGATGAAGACTTCTAGGAGTTGCAGTCCAGGAACATCTGAGGAAGCAAAGGTTGAGAACCACTGGTCTAGGGTGTGGTCCTCCATTGTGCCGGAGTCTTGGCTATTGCACGTGGTGGATATTGGTACTCCATCCTCCTGTAAAGATTTCAAGACCCACTCTGTCAGCATGTAACACTCACTAAACTGCTGTGCATCTAAGATACACACCACGGCCCTTCCTGAAATGTAAGGATGGGTGCATGTTGACACCTAGAATAGGACTGGTGTTGTTTACCCAGAGGATGAAGACTACGTCAAACTGCATATGACAACATTCCCAACATGTGGGTTGGGGAAGACTGCAGTCTGGTGTCTAAGATATGCAGCATGGGGAGAAATTGTTAGGACTCTCCCTGTGCTTAGGAGAGACCATGAGCTGGAGCAGAGCACATGCTTTATACATGGTGGTTGGTCGAAGGTTCAACCTGCAGTATCTCCACCTAGGAATAGGGAAGAAGGATACACGAAACCTTAGAGAGCCACTGCCAGATAGTCAGTCAGTCATACAGGACGTGATGGACCAAGATCAAATGCTGGAAGACAAGTTGAAGTGAAAGAAAGGGAAACCAGGTTGTTTCCCGTCTGTGTCATTTCCCAAAGAGTGGCATTGTGTTGGGATGTTAAATATGTTAAATTTCCTTTTCGTAAGGCAGATCTTTTTCTCAAAAGACAGACTGGCTGATGAGGGTGAGAAAGTCTAGATGAAATAGTGAGTAGCTATTAATAGAAAAGCTTTTTAAAAGCCCTTGGTAAAAATGATGATGAAATATCACCCAGAAGTCATGTTATTCTGAATTACCCTTTTTATCATCTTCTTTTCTCCTGCCCCCAATCCATTTTTGCCCAGTTAAAATGGGTCTGTGGAGTTTAAAGTGTTATAATGAGCAAGTTACATGGGAAAGAGAAGGAGCAAGAGAGAGAGAGAGAGACAGAGAGACAGAGACAGAGAGAGAGAGAGAGAGAAGAAAAGAAATGAACAGATGGACAAAGAACTCCATGTCACAAACGTTCCTGTTGATGATGTGAATTAAAAATGGGATTGAGTCCTTTATTAGACTACCAGTCCCAGAATCCACCAGTCATGATGGCCAGTGCCTAAGGAATTTTGGATGTTGTAGTTTGTATCCCATATTTGAAGTAAATAATAGTATTCCAGCTGCTGCAAAGACTGACAATGATGATAGGAAATAGTAAGAAACAGACAAAATCATAAAAAGATTGACTAGTACAGTAGACCCTCGTATAACAAACAGTTTGTATAACATAAAATCTGTACAACATTAAAAAATTCCGGAGATAGGGGAAATTTGCTTAACAGAATTGTCTATGGGGCGAATCCGTACAACACAATTAGGGATTACTCTGTTTTCAATGAATTCCTATGGGAAATTTGTATGAAGGAAAATTTGCTTAACATAATTTCATTTGGAACGAATTAATTCCTTTATACAAGGTACCACTTTATTATTGTACATAAGATATACAAAAAACCTAAGCAGCGGTTAATATCTGTGTAGTATGTATGTCATTCTTAATATTAGCAATTTTTTTCCAGCTCTGGTGGTATAATTATTACCAAAATATCCCAGCCCAATTGCTAGTAAGTTTGAGGTTTATGTTATTATGCCGAAAAGTAACTTTTGTAAGTCCTGGGCCTTTGGATTGATATACTCCCATTCAGTTTTATTTCTTCTTATGAGTCAAGGTAGCTAATTTCCATGATGGGAGCATGCTTTGTGCCTCCGTTACACTCATGCCCCAGTTGCCTCCAAGCACCTTCCCATGAGTGACACTGGCATGGTCTTGAGACTGAAAGAGAATAAATAGACCACATTGGACACCTGTGAGGGGCTTTAGACAAATGCCATCCATTGACTTGTGAAAGGGCACTAATTTCGGAAACAATGATTTTTTTAAAAGGTGGATCCTTCCTACATTAAATATTCTAGCTTTTAAAGGTAATTGGAAATAGTGAAGTGCTGACAATGATAGAGTTAGAAGCATTATTCATAACTTTTATTTCCTCACTGGGCAGTGATCCAGCATATTTCATTTATGAGGGGTTTTCAGGCTTTGGGGAGAAGAACGTTAGCCAATTCTTAAATTAACAGTTCCCTGGTAGTCTTTACAAATGGTACCCCAGGATTAGCCTTGAAATCTCAGTGTACTCTTTTTATTAAATATCATTACTACGTTTGTTAGCCTCTGAGCTTTGGACGTCTTTGTAGTCCCCAGGTGTGCTGTTCTCCTGGCAAACCTGCTGAGTGGTGAGGATGTGATCCCAAATGCAGCAGTTATCACTGGGGAAGTGATTTCTGTTTCGTCTGTCAGAATGTGCATTCTGAACATCTCTTGTAAGAGGCCAGTTGCCTTGAGTGATGCAACCTAATAAAAATAATAATAATAATAATTTATTGTCATTTTGTGTATATACAGTGAAATTCAGACACCCAGAGACCAGATTCAACACACACACACACACACACACACACACAGAGAGAGAGAGAGAGAGAGAGAGAGAGAGAGAGAGAGAGAGAGAGAGAGAGAGAGAACCTGTGGGGATGTTAGCAGCACAGCAGCCATTTACCTTGGGGTGGGGGGATTTTCTGTTGCACCTACTTTACCTGGTTCCTGAATATCACTGGTGAGGAAGAATGAGGAAGGTGACAAGGGAATCGTGATTCATATCCAACAAGGGCAGAATGTCTCTGTTTCTCAGACCAGTAAAAGAAAGCACTGACAAAAATTAGGAGGTAGATGGGCACAGATTTGTGTTCGGACTAATTTATACGTTATTTTGTGTTGTTTATTTTTATTTTAATCATATTTACTGGATTTTTATGTTGATTTATTGTATGAGTTATACGTTTGTTTTTTGCATTGCACTGTACCGTATTGTATTGTATTGTATTGATTGTTGAAAACTGCCCAGAGTGGTGTCCCTGCCAGATGGGAGGTATAAAATTCCAATAAATAAATAAATAAATAAATAAATAAATAAATAAATAAAAATACAACTCCCTGAATTCCTCAAGCAGCTGTGTTGCTCTGATGGATTTGGGATGTGGTAGTCAAAAAACACAAATGTGCACACACCTAGAACCTGTAGTGGTAAAAGAGGTAGCTGTGTTAGTTTGTGCAAATATTATAGGTTAATAACAAAGCAAAAGTGAATGAATGAATGAATGAATGAAAATAATTGATTTTGCTTTGGTTTGTTCTGTGAGGAAGTTTGTTTCCTTGGCTTGTTTGGTTATCTGTGAAATTTCCTCCTTTGGTCAGAGTGAAATTATTGCTACCTTTCTCCTTTGCTTCTCTCATGTCTTAATTTCTGAAAATATCTTAGAGGATACGTTGATGCTACTGTTCTATTTTTCTTCAAATTCCCTCTTTACAAACACTTTATCTGAATCCCTGATCAAAAGAGCTCTAGTCACTATTATAACTAAACCCTCCTCTCCCACAAAAAAGTAATTCTCCTTACTGGATCCACATCTGTATGTGTTGATTTGGTTTGAAGCTACGACTAATGCCACAAGAAAGGCTCACTCTGTTCCACATCTAGGCATGGTCAGCCATGTTAACCTGGCTAGGATGCATCTATTCTTTGCAAGAATTAAGAGTCACATTGGCAGAAGAAAACAGAAAGTTTTAGTGATGATATAGGATGACATACATTCTTAAATAGAAGCTACAAAGCAATAATAGTAGTAGAATATATTGGAGAACCTTGCACAGGGAATGGTTGTGACACTTAAGCCAGTGTTTGTTTGCATTGTGCAGGAGAATGAATTGGTAAGCCACTGTTGAATATGTTATGCCTGGAAAACTCGGTGATAAGGTAATCCAAAAATAAAACAAGATATAGTGCTGGAACATGAGACTATAAGGTGAGAAGACACTCACCTACTGGCCCCCCTGCCTGGGTGTCATAGTGTCCCCTGGAGCCATGCCATACTGTTTGGGAACCCCTAGCCTATCCATATAATCATTATTCTTGTCTGTGCTCCAGCTACACATGCTCAAGCAGAAGAAATTAAATTTTATGTTGATTCCAGGATGACATTGATCACATCTGAATGCTACAAAAGAAAGCGAGAAGCATTATAAAGATAAAAAATAATGGCCATAGAAGAATTTCATAACTTTGATGAAATCAAAAAGAGTTGAAGATTTTCTGTATGTTGGTTCGGTCATCAATCAAAATGGAAATTGTAACCAAAGACTCATTAGAAGACTGAGACCTGGAAGGGAAGCCAGGAAGAAAGTAGAAAAGATCCTTATGAGTCAGAATGTATTGTTGAAGAGCAAGACCAAGATCACCCATATTATGGTATTGCCCATCACAGGGTGTAGAGGTGAAAGCGGGACCATGAAGAAAGACTACAGGAAATTGGATTTCTTTGAAATGTGGTCCGGAGAAGAACTTCATAAATAAAAACAAGTGGCTTCAAGATCAAAATCAAGGCTAAACTGTCACTAGAAGTTCAAATAACTAGACCTGAGGTTCTTGTACCTTGATATATCATGAGAAGATAAGACTCAATGGAAAAGGCAATAATGGCAGGAAGAGTTGGTGGTATTGGCAGAAGAAAGATTGACAGTTTGCCTGTGGAAAGGAAACATACCCCTGGGTCTGCCAGATCTGACCAGGAATGTGAGTCATATGATGTTTTTGAGTTTAGGACGTCTGGAGGTTACTCCTTAAGCTGTGAACACCGAGATTCATCTAGATAAAAGAAACAAAACAAGATTTGTAGCTGAAATAATGGAATATTTCTGTTTACATCCTGACCCATTTCCCCTGCCCTTTTGTTTCCCTTCTATGAATTGCTAGACAAGGTACCCAGGCTGTACTGGCTGATGGATTCTGAGATTTGTATATAAATAAATGGGCATTTCCAGGCTCAAAAAACCTGACCGTTCATGCAAACAGTCCATTCATTCAAGCATCCACATAAGCAGGAATTTCTGGAGCGTGCCTATTCATAGAGTCATTCTGTCCATTCTGGATTAATCTGTGATTTTAAAGCAAAAGAATTTTGTTTTAAAAAAACAAGTTTTAAAATCTGTATTTAAACTAAAACACATGTATTTCTTAGAACACAAATTGAGCAACTCTTAGAGAGAGAGAAATACGCAATCCTCACAAAATATACAATTCTAAGCATATTTTATTCCATAGTAAAATACAAGTTCTGATATTTATGTCTGTGCATAATATCTGTCTTTATGACTAAGATGGAATGTGCAAAACATAATAAAGAACTATTTTGAGTATGAAGCGGGAGCCTTAAGAAAAACCTTTTGCCGCTGTGCTCGAGTCATGATGGTGAATCAGGATTTAACATACACATTTATTCTCTCTCTCTCTCCCCCCCCACACACAGTTCTGATCCTATTTTATCTTAAACTATGAATTTTTATTTGCATGTTGATGCCTTTGTTACTGCATTACTAAACATGCAAGGTAACTAACTACATTCACATTCAGATTTTCAAAAAGGGTACCTTTTTGAACTAAAATCCCCTCGCTAGCATGGACTACAATCCATGCAGTACAGCTCCTAGACTGGCCATGCCATCTGGGGAATTCTGGGAATTATTTTTTTAAAGGTAACTTTTCCACTTTCTTTCTCTTATGCAGATGTGCCTAACAGTTATAGATCAGGTCCTTTGATCAGGATTTGCAACGTACTAAAGGATTCCTCATGAATCCTATACTGTATATTAGACCTGATACCTATAAGATGTATAAATCTCTGTTCTGAAATGCCTAGCTGTCCACTGTGCAGCTGAAAGAAAAAGGGCAAGCTCATTGCTGGCAATGACTAAGAAACAGATTACAATAAATCTGCCAGCTCTCGTCATGTCTATAGATAAATCTATAGTTCCACTGTGCTTGGAATACTCTTGTTTCTTTTTAGTGGAATACATGGCTTTAAACCTTGCATGGGAGGAGACTAGCCACCAAGTTAGTTGCTTTTGGCTCTGCCTTTGGCAGCACAACCTCTGGACCCCTCCTGGGATCCCAAATGGCCAAACACAAAACACAAAAACAATCTGTCCATAGTGACTTGTTTGGGGTACAGCCCACTTATTGAGGATAAATCATCGAAGACCCCATTCTACAAACCTGTGGCCATTTATTAGCTTTCCTCATGACAGGTCATCATTCTCATTAAAGAGTTCAGCAGTTGTCAAGGTTAAAATGACTTTTAGAGGGTTCATCTCTTACAAACAGAAACGTGTGCCATATTTGACTCAGCGTGCTGCTTTACCTTTCCTTTGCTGCATGCTGGCTGACATGCTGTTCCCCATGCCCGCAGGCCTCACTTTGATTTCCTACCAGAAATCAGTAATATATGATGCCTTGATTACCATAACAATAAAAAGGGGACTAACAAGGTTTTAAATAAAAGCAACTGTTGAATAAAATAGTTTTCAAGGCCTTAATGACATTTAAGGGGAATTGTTCCAAACCAGTAAAGAACTCCTGGCCAGCTGCCATCCGCCCCCTTCAAACATTTCCTTTTAAGTCTCCTCCCTTCTCCATTTTTTGTCCATTCACCCGGTGCTTCGGGTTGTTCAGATGCAGAAGGAAAGCAGTAAAAGCGCTGTGTGAATTTTTCCTGCTCACCTGCTCAATTATTTCAAAGCAATTAACTTCTAACAGCACGGCAGGTTGATTTGGGTCTTCCTGTAGGGAGATGGTAAACCGTTGGGGAATTTACCTGGCTGTAAGTGGAGGTTCTTGTGGTTATGAATCCAGATTGATCGATGTTCAGTAAGACAAGCACATAAGTATGTCATTATAGAGCTCTTTTGCAAACGTCCTTCACGCACAAGAGTCACTTTACAGTGTGAAAAGCTGTGTTGCTAGACTTGAAGTTAAGCACATGTGGTGTTGATGTTTGGGCCAAGTGTTGTGTCTCAAGGAAATGCCTCCTTGAAACTTGCTACCTTTATGGCTCTTTTGTGACTGAACATTGATTTTCTTTCTTTCTTTTTTTCCATACCAAATATTCTGAGATGTACTTTCTCCTGGTGGTGATATAGCTCATTCCCCTACAATGGTGGCATCCTAAGAAGAACTATGAAATTGGCTAAGGGTGGGAGCAACCGAAAAAATATGGAGAGAAGTGCAATGTGATCTCTGTGTTTGGTCTTGATCCAGGCTGGATCCCTGTAATTAATGTTTTACTGCATTAGTTTTTATACATGGGAAAAATGTATGCATTCTATGGGACTGAAAAGCTGCAGACAGTTTCCCTGAATTTCAGCCACTTGTCTCAAGGAATAAACAGCTAGGCAAAAAACATCCCAGGACATCTACTGCTTTTTTACCAGTGGTGTACTTTTTGCTTTTGTTGTTCTAGTCAGTGCAATGTATTGTGATTTTTTAAAAAAAGACCTCTGGTTGATTTTTGGCAAATAGTAGTGAAATAGAAATTTGTTCTTTTGGAAGGAGGAAATATAAGTGATGTTTTTTCCCTCACCCTGACCACTAAATCTAAACCTCAATACACTTGAATTCTTATTAGGGTCAGAAAATATGTCCCAGCTCCCTCCATGCAATTTCCCCCTTTAGTACTTGAGGGTTAAATGGCAGCATACACATTAAATGTATAGATACATTTGACCTGAGCTATATTGATTGAGAAGCATCTCTTTGATGAGTCCCTCATATAGACCTAAGTTGCAGTCGGTTGACTGGCCATTCTTGATACTTTCCATTTCGCTTTAACATACTGTTCTCTTCCCTGTAGCCTTCTTCAGAAGTCCGGCCTGTCAAGTTAAGGTAACTCAGAAGGCAGTAAATGAAAAATAAACTAGATTTTCCGGTTGGTTGGCCTGTTGTCATCTCAGGCTATGGATCCAGTATCTGTACCAAGCTTTTATGTTTAGGAATTCTTTACTTCTCGGTGCTGTTGTGCTTGAGGAAATTGACTGCAAGAATCTTTCACCGATGGGGGAAAAAAGAGAAAGAGTACCTACCAGTGCCAGATTGGTCAGTAATCTATACGGAAAGTGTAGTTTTCATCAGATGGCTGAAGACAAACTACGGTTAGAACAAGAACCTATTTCTTCCTTATCTTTATCAAGGAAAAAAAAACAGACAAAATTGTAACACCCTAGTGTAGCATCTCAGCAAGTTCCAACCTGAAGGTGTAGCCGTGCAACAGTTGGAGGCGTGGACTCTCAACCCTGGTTGAATGAGAAGCTCAGCTGGAAGACCACGGTTTCGCTTCAGACTGTAATTAGTTCTTTTCTATGCATGTATAATTTCATTGCAGGGGAAGAAGTTAATGTGCAGCCCAGCTCTCAAATACTTAGACTAAAATTTTTAAAATTTGTTTACTCTGAAACCTGCTATCCTGAAATTTAGAACCACAGGATACAATTTTTAGCTGGTGGATACCCCCCCCCCCTTGGAAATGAAAATGTAGATAGGATTTCTCTTTTTTTCCTTCTTTAAAGCAGCCTTTTCCTGCTGCCTTGGTAGATTCCCGAGGACAAAATAGAGGCATTGTCCACTGCACTTATTTTCAGTGTGTCATGTTCCAATGTGTTTGCATAGCATTTGAGAGTTCCGGAAGTTATTACTTGCAGTTAGGATCCAGTGCTGTACAAGCGCTGAATCATGCAATTTCCTCCTGACCATTGATTCCTCTCCCTTCTGCACCACCATCTACTGGACATTATAAAAATCTGTTTGAAAGGGTACGGAACCCTTCTGGAGCAGATTTTTGTCACCATGAAGGGTGGGGTGGTGAGGGCCAAGTCCTGATTCCACTGATGATAAATACTGAAGTACGCTCATGTGTCTAGCCCTATGGAGACAGTAGAATGTAGGCAGCATTGGCTGCTGCTCCCCGATCTTTAAAAACAGTGAATCTGCAAAATTGCTTTAAGATACAAACACTTGTGAAAAGGCGAAGACATACACTTAAACACTTCCATGCACATGTAGTCTCTAGCCTGAAAATCGGCCCATCAGAAAATCGCTGAGTTTCATATATTGGATTTCAGTAGCAGAATCTGCTTTTCACTGGACTCAGTTATGTTGATTCATGAGTGAGCACCATTTATCTCTGCCTGGCAAGAAGAGAAATTCACAGTAATAAAGATGATTAGATTTGTGGCATTTATGGGGCAAGCAGAATGGCTAAATAAAAATAAAAGAACCTGCTGGGTTGTGGGCCTAGGAATGGCTTTCACAAGCAGGAGGTAATGTATGACATCCAGTCAGGTCTAGTGGGCAAAGTGTTAAACTACGACCATAAGACCATAATCTTATTGGGGGACTCTTCGGTCTGTCTGTTTCTCCTCACCTCGCCCTATGTTTCTTATTTCTCTATTTGCACTACAGAATGTGCAGGAAGGATGCGTCAAGTCAAAACATAAATCTGACATTCCCTGATCTAGATTCCTCCCCTCCCCTATATCAGCAGGCTGTGTTGCTCAGCCTTCCAAGATTTTAGTGGTATTTCCAAATTTTCTTCCAGAAACCACATGTCAGATCTAAACCGTGCTGAAATGGTTAGCTTCATGGCACAGGGCGCTGGCGTTGCCATTAGCACTGAAATTGAGTTATGGTGGGGTTCAGATGTTGACTGCAAGAGTTAGGTAGGCGAGTACAGGGGGAAACTTTATGGATGTAAACACAGCTACATATGGATTAGACACTGGAATGGAGCCCAGGGTAGCTGCGCTCACTGATGCTGGAAACGTTTATCTGCTGGAAGCAAAGGGGCTTCCTCCAGCAAGTAGACAACCAGATTGATTTTGTGTCTCTGCCCCCAGTACTCCTCGCCAAGCAAAACTGGCACACTCCTCTTCCTTTTTTAACTGTGTTTTTTTAAAAAATTCCACAGATCATTCCCTGCAGCTGCCAAACTGCTTGTTAATTGCACCAAGCCAAGCAGATTGTGTTTATGCTTCACTTCCCCAGGAGTGTTGGGTTCACACATGTTAGTGTGTACCTTCACCAGTATTTTTAAAAGTTCTAGTGTGCCATCTTAAAGCAAGGGTGGTCTGCCTTCAGGAGCCGAGAAGTGGAATTGTCAAAAAGCTTAACAACGAAGACACAGGCACACACACGGAAGGTAATAGACTAAGATACAGAAAGATGCCAGATGAATGTTGATTTATTCGAGACGCAAAAACAGAGTAGTTATAACATGTAACAAAATGTAGAATGGACAGATATATATACAAAGAAGAGCTATTTCAGAAGAATTTTATGAGAAGGGTTTTTTTGTTTTTAACAAATAACTCTCGTTGATGCAGCTCCCTTGCATCTAGCTTTCAGAATATGTTTACAATCCATGTTCAAATCTGCACGTCCTTTTTGTCTGGCAACTGCAGTGTGTTTGGAGCAATATGCTAGATTCCTTTCAGAATATGGTAGCTGTGTTACTATTTCCCATATAGCAAGATGGATGGGTGAGAGCCTCACTTAATACACCAATACACCTCCAGAAGTGAGAAGCCTCTACCATGGCACACAGCCGCTTCTCTACTTCGTCTTCTACCAGTCAAAGTCTCTGCCCAGGATAAAGTCTCTGCCTGAAGGTGGTCTGTGAATAGTCCAAAAATATATCAAGCTGTGGTAGCTGTCCAGGATTTTCTTCTCTCAGTTGTGAACTCGTGACATCCAGAGCTATCATGTTGCTACAATATCATGTGCATTTTCAAAACAAATTCCCATTTCAAGTGAAAATTTCATTTCATCCTGCTTATCTGTTGATGTCATTCTAATTCTTAAGGTTCTTCTTTACTGTATAATTTTAACAGATCTTCTAATTAAATTTTGTTTGAGGTTCACAGTTTCTGTTCCCAACCTCCAAATACTGTACTGGGAAATATTAGTCCCTCCCCTGTGTTGCATATTTTAACAATAATGTCAAAATGCATATTTGAAAAGTGAAGAAAGAAGGACAGGTTTTCCAGGCGTGCCGACATATATTTTTGTCACCAATATTTTACTTCACTGGTGTGACTTCAAGCTAGATCACTGAAATTTTGTTCAGTGGGTCTCTCTGAGCAGAGTCTTTTGCAAAACAAAACTTGCTAAATGCAAAATACAAAAGTAGGGAAAATCATTTACTAATTTGATTCAAAATTTAGGGGAGCAGTTTGAGAATAGGAGCAGTTTGGGAATCACTCCTATTTGAGAGGAAAGAAGTACTATATCATTTGAATAATGATGTGGTGAAAGCTTGTGAAAAAAAATTTAATGTTACATAGTCACGAAGAGTCGGTCATGACTGTAATGATGCAACACGCATGCATACTGTGTCAGTAAAAACCCATTGAAGAGAATTGTCAACAGCTGTCTTATTTTCATTCCTATTTTAGGGTGAAAAGATTAGGGCTTTTTTTCAGCAGCACTAGTGTTTTATACAAAATACAGGTTCTTGGGGAAAAAATTCTAATTCTGCACAAGTAAAAGGCTTGCACTGATACCATTTCTGTTGTTGTTGTTGTTGTTGTTGGAGAAGAAGGACAAAGAGCAAGAAAACACCCACGTTAAAAATAGACAAGGCTTTGTGTATTCTTGCTTGGTTAGGAGAAAGGTTTTTACATTTTTTACTCCCACCTTTGAGAACAAAACAATCAAAAATGTACATCCTTATTATTTAGCTTGACTCGGATTCCTTTCTGAATGAAACCTAATCACAGAAAAGATTTCAGTGTTCCACCTATTTCCTTGCCTTGCCTTCCCCTTTGGCTTGCTGACACATATCTTGAATAAATTATGCAAATATGTGCAGATTTAATTTCCTTAATCTACTTTGCAAAATTTGTCTTTATTTAAATAATTTACCCAGCTGTCCCCCTTTTTAATTGCAGGTTTAAAGGTTATAGTTGAAAGTGATTAATTAATTGGAAGGGTTTTGTTCAAAGGAGTGGTTTTGAAGTTGCGGTACTGATCTGATTATCCTTTTGCTTCTTATTGCTAAATTTTACCTGCCAGAGGTCTCCTCATTCATCACCCGCATTAGATGTGCTGAACAGATGGCATCTTAAAAATGTGAACACTGATGGCAAACTCTTTGAGACTGGATATTTCTCTGCATCCGGTCTTCTAAATCAGGTGGTTTGTAATGCTCAATAAAGTCAACTAGTTGTATATGAACCTGTCACACATCTGGGAGCGTGCCTGCATGTCTGTTTCACCTGACTCCTATATTGGGTTGGGAGATACATCAGGGGAAGGCAAGAAGGACAAGATAGGAGTGATAGAAGGCTGATCAATCATATGGCAACCAGCATTTTCATATTTCAATTAGAAGCTTTTATAAGGCAAAGGCAGCATCAAATGACTCACTCTAGCCCATCACTGCATAGATGGATCTTTCCTGGTCTGTTCAGAGTCTACAGAACATTTTTGGAGCCAGTGCAACAGGTCAGCTAGGAAAAACCCTTTTTGCAGTAACAGACCAGAGCTGGTTAAGAGGTCCTTCAGGGGGCCTTTTGAGATGGATTTGTTTCTTTCTTTCTTTCTTGTTAAATGTATAATCTATCTTTCCATCAACGAGCAGAAGAATCTCCCCTCTTCCCTGCTCTGGGATGCATGACTACCTTCCTGTCCCCTCTTGGTCCTGTCCATGCAGAGGATAACTCTTGTTATTGAATATTATGGAGATAGGAACATTTAGTTCCACTTGGTTTTGGAAATATTTATCAGTATTTGCTGATGGCATATTCAGTACAGAAAGAAGCTGAGATTTTAAAACCCTGAGCACATGAGAAAGTGAGGTGGACAGATTTCCCCATCTGTAGTTTTCACCCCAGGTCAAATCTTAGAAATGTTACTTGTTTCCTTTGGGTTAGGGTTTTTTTTTAATTGTATTCAGGAAACGCTGCATTCTGGCAGCTGTGTTCTAAAAACATTGTCTTCACAGCACTGTCCCAGGTTCTGAAGCTCTGACATAGACAATCCAAGAAAGAGTTGCAGAGGTCAGAGATATTTTAAAGCTGCAACTTCAGTGTAGCTGGCATGTTTCCTAACCTAACATCTAAGGGGAGGGACTCTTAGGTTCATTGTGCAAGCAGCAAGACACTGTGCAAGCCCGAGGAAGTGGACTTTCTGACCCATAGAAGCTAGAAGATTGTATGGTTTCTATAGTGCTCTATACTGGTATTGCCTTTGATGCATTTGTATTGTGTAATGACCTTATTTTTTAAAGTCAGAGAGACCAGCCAGAAAGCCATCAGGCACCCAGTGCATTGTTTTGGAGAGCACAAGCCTGGGACGAGGAAGGCAGCCTACAGTTTTGCAGACACTTGAGCTATCAGCTGGAAGCAGATGTTGCAAGTTTCCGAGTTTTCAGCCGAATATGAGAAGAGCAGCGGGAGGGAAGAATAAATGACAGACCCAAGAAGGGTCGGTTTTAAAGGCTTCAAAAGAAGAAAAGCCCCCTCTGAGCAAGAAAGAACACCTTAGATGAGGAAGAGCCGAAATGCCTTTTTATCATCCAAACAATTTAGCGTGAAGTGAGGAAAGGGTTTCATGATTGTAAACCAGCTGTAATAATCCGACAGTGGAAGGGAGATAGAGATGAGTGTTCTTGCTCAGGAGACATTCATTGGCTCCCCCGGCCAGCAGAGGTATCCGCCAAAGTGTTTATGAAGGGCGTAAAGATCTATTTTATTGTCATCGTCAGCGCTACAGGCTCAATAAATGTTGTTTAATGTTTAAACACAATCTACTGGAAGCGGTTTTTGTGCTCCCTGCCAAAACAGCGCCTTTCTGCTGCGAAAACCTAGGAGGGTGGGTGGGAAGAGAAGGGGAAGAGGACCGGAGCCTGTTCCAATCCTGTTTCCGTCCATTTCCGTTGAAGTATCAGAAATCCAGCCCATCTGGCAGGTGTCAGGAAATTGATCCCGGCCTTGTGGAACTGAGTAACCCTCTCTAGTCTTAAGCCTCCTTGAATGCTGTTCAGTCATTGTGTGTCCTTTTCTTCAGTGCCAGAGTGAAGTGTTTTCATCTTCCTCTCCTGCAGAGTTTGATTGCTTGCTTTGTGGACAAGAAATTGATGGTTTGCGAGGTGCAGCAAAATATTGAAGCATTGGGAGGTGGTAGAGTAGGAAAAGCAATGGGGAAAATGGTAAGGAGCACGTGGGAAGGGTTTGTTTGAATGCAGTGCACAGTGGTCTTCTGGAGCCAGAGTTTGCAGGTTGAAGCTCTGGGACTTAATTTCGCTTCCCACCGCCCTCAAATGGAGGCTTCCCTCTTCCCTCGGAGCTTAGGAGCAATGCTCAGAGAAGCTGGGGAAGAAATGGTGTTTTCAAAAAAATTGGCACAGGTTGACCTTGTAATGCAAAGTGTTTTATGGTGATTTAGTCTTGACTGAACAGTTAAGTGTTGTTAGCTTTAGAAAAGATGTACTCTGAGTGGGAATAAAAGGTGCTGGGACCTCTTTGTTGATATGACTTGATCCAGTTGCCTGCATTTTTAGCCTCTCCTTTGTTGTGCGGCGGTGTGTGTGTGTGTGTGCATATGGTGACTATCACAGTGAGCATCTACATGTCTAAATTTATCACTGTTTTATTGACAGTGCTTCTGTAATGGGAATTACACTAGGACAACAAAGCTGGAATGCTATGTGCTTATTTACCGTATTTTCCTGTCTATAAGTTGATTTTTTCCCCTCGGCTTGTTATCCTAAAACTGAGGGTAATCTTTTTCCCACTTAAAAGCCTTTCCCCACTTAAAAGAGGGGCTCCAATTTCTGCAAAAGAAACAAACAAACAAAAAACAAAGCACAGAGGCGTTTTGGGAAGGCAGAGGACAGTCGAGGGCTGCCAGAAAGGAAGGGAAATTGTATGTGTGTGTGTGTGTGTGTGTGTGAGAGAGAGAGAGACACACACACACAGAGAGAGAACCCAAACTGTCATCAGTGAATGAGCTGCCGGAAAGGAAGGGAAATCTCAGTGGGGCAGGAACTCAGCTCAGCTCATTCACTGCCATCAGTTTAGTTCTTCTCCATGCCTACGACTGTTTCCCTTCCTTTCTGACAGGATTTGTTCATTTTGTTAATTTCGGGTTCAAAAAGTGGGAGGGGGATCTTGTTCATGGTAGTCTTAAAGATGGTAAAATGCAGTAACTAAAGAGCAGACTAAAGACAGTCTCTTAGATCTTCCCCAGAAATAATGTATTTCCTGTTCAGTTTTATATTTTCATTCTATGTGCATGGCAGCTTAATATTTGTTTATTCATATTTCCTCTAGTGACAATTCACACTTGACTTGACTAAGCATTCACTTTTCTGCCTTTCTGACTGACTGTGGTATCTGTAAGGCTCTCCTCCAACACCACATTTCAAATGAGTTGATTTCCCCCCACCTTTCATTCACATAGTATGGATGATTAATTTAACTTTGGTTCTAGTGTCGTTCTTTACTAACTCCAAGCATTTCCCCTGACCTTTTTTTTTTAATTTGAAAAGGTGAAGGGACATCTTATGGAAAGCTAGTCTGCATTTTGTGGTGTGGGCTTGGCAACACTAGTTTGCCTGATTGGTTAAAGGTTCTGTATGTTTCTTCACTGTATTTGTTGCAGTCACTCAAAGCTTTGTTCCATCATTATGTTTAGTTCAAAAGGAGCCCTTCAAAATAGTTTGGCATGGAGGGATTACATCCAAATCCCAGCTGTCCCTGCTTCTGTCCTCACCCACCAAAAGACAGAAAATTCTTTTTAAAACCCTGTGGTTTATGAATGAGAGATATTGTGCTTCTGAATCCATGATTCAAATGCTAGAGAATATTGTGCCCACATTGCCAGTAGGGGGAAAAAGTATGCCAGGCTTTATATAGCAAGGAGTAACCTGCCAACACCAATGTCAGTGGCCAAGATTATCTACAGGGTACCCTCTTGTGCTGAGTGCCATTCACACTTGTTGGAAAATAGCCCTGGAAATTGTTCTGTGCTTGTGTGAGAAGTGGTTAACTGATAAAACAAGGAATCCGCATCTGGGGTTTTCATTTGCTTGGTGTCACTTTGTGAAAGATAGTGAATGGGCCATTTCCTGTCATTTTGAATCATATTGATGAATTTGAGTTTTTTTTAAAGAAATGAACACTTCAATAAATGAATAAACAAAGACGTCCTATGCTGCTACCTTAAAAGTCCACTCATATCTGCATTTTCACATAGATTGTGTAAACCAAGTGTTGTAGGTTTTTTTTGACTTACATGCTGACCCATAATCTAGCTCACTCTCCAGGTGATTTACAACGGAATTGTGCAAGGAGCGTTTTCTACACCGATTCTTACTGTTAAAAATTAACATAGAAAACTATGGGGCAAAAAAAGCAGGAGGAGCGCCTTTAAGTGGAAAGCCAATGTTCACATATAATAGTAGGGAACAGTTCTCTTCCTTTTTTAGAATAGGGTTTATCATCCAGCTGCCATGGGGCCAAACAAAGCCCTTTAACTGGAATGAATTGGCTTATGCCCACTAGTAGCAGGTCCAAAGGAGGTGGGCAAAATGAAGAGTGATAGATCCCCTTTCGTTCCTCTTGTCTCCATTCCCTTTTTCTGCATACGTGGAATCCCCACACAAGTAAGTCTCGCATCTAGTATAGCAGAATATATTTTGTGTAAGTATTTCATAGAAATAAGATATCACTATTATTGGGATATTCATGGGGGGGGGGAATCTTGTGTAGTGCCAAAGGACAAATGTACTTGTAGTCATCCCATTATTTAGTAATAAATCCATATGCAGGTACTTCAGAAATTGATATGCACAATAGATGGTAGAGGATGTAATAATAATAATTTGGTACAGAGTATTCAAAAGTGGTTTACCGTCTTCTTCTGGGAGGCAATCTTGAACTGTGTAACTTGCCCAAGATTTGCAGGTTTCTACTACAGGCACCTGTATTCATGGAGTTCTTAATTTTGGAAATCAAAAACCCAAGTATAGTGGTAGCTCTACCTTCGGGCGACTCTATTTACAAGCAATTTGACTTAAGAGCAGTGGGAAACCATTGACATTTTAACTGCTGCCTTACAAAATTTAGGTGTTGTCTGCTCTACTTACAAATTTATTTTTTATTTTTTAGACTTTTTAAATTTATTTATTTTTTATTTTTTTAGATACGGCTGCTCTAGTTACGAGTTGTTCAACTTATGAGCATGCATTCAGAACAGATTAAACTCATAAGTAGAGGTACCCATGTAATTTCTAGTGTTGTCAGCATATGGCAGAAATATGGAATTGCCTGTCTGCATTATGGGCGAATGACTAAGTTAAAGGCAAAAGGCCTGAGTCATTCTAGCTGTCATCTTACCAAGCCAGGTGCACATGTGCAATACTCAGTATGTGCAGTACTCAATATGCTGAGTCAGTATTGCATCATACACAGACTTATAAGGAAGCAAGTAACATGTCTCAATGTTAGGATGTACCTTAGAAGAGCAGCATGTTACCTTGTCAGATCAGCGTTTGAATGGCTGGACTGGAGTGGACTGTGTGATGGCGCTATTTGCCTGCCGATTCTGAAGTGCTGCTTGTATGTATGTATATTTTGTAAACACAGCTCTGGTGGTGAAAGGAAAATGCTTGAGTCTTGTGTTGTTGTTGTTTTTACTTCTGCACTGCTCCTGGCTTTGGAGGTTCTAACCAGCCTCCAGAAAGAGCTACTAATGGCCTGCCCACTCTGACAGATGTTACTTAACAAAAAAGGGTTCAAAAGCAACTGCCTGTGATATAAAAAGAACCTTCCATTGAGAATCTTTTGATCCCCATCTGAACATGGAGATGATGGTGTGATTCCAATGGTGGAATATAATTGCTTTTTAAATAGGAGGGCAGGTTGCCTTTAGTTGCCAGTGTTTGTTTTTGTCGTAATTAGGTCAGTTTGTCACTATGTTAGCTCTTTAATTCAAAGCACAGAATTAAAAAAATAGGAGTTTGTCTCTTACACAGAAATATCTTTAAATTTTTAAGATCTCTTTGTCAGGTTTAATTTGATGAAACTGGGGAGATGGATGATCAGGATGGGTCAGGTGTTGAACCAAAAGGTAGTGACAAAACTGAAAGGGCTGACTATACACTAAATTTCTAATCCTCGTATTTTTATTGCAGTCGTGTACTAGGACCAAAATAGCTTGAGACAAACAAATGTGTAGCTAATTCACAGACACCGTTATATTTAATGTTTTTCCTTCCAAAGAACTGTACCAATGCTACAACTGATTAACCTCTTAGATGTCATAAATTAGTGACAGATTACTCTCAACCATTGGCATGTCTACTTAAAATGTTGTGTCCTAAAGCTGGAAAAGCAACCTGTGTTTCTTGCCAGATCCGCTACCAACAGTGGCTTCCCTTTTGCTAAATAACCCTTTTGCTAAATGATAGTATAACAAGTCTGTCATATGGGTTCTGTCGTAGGTATTTATTTATTTATTATATATTTATTCGATTTATATACTGCCCATCTGACAGGAAGCCACTCTGCAGTTTACAGTACAGGATAAAACAGACTATTACAATATGTAACAATACAAAATCACAATAAAAACAAAAAATTGTACAAGTAAGAATACAATCAAGTCAAAATCAGTATGTGTCATTCATGACGTCCTACGAAATAGAAGCTCCAGTTTTATATGGTTGTGTGCTTATTAGTTTGTGTCATGCTGCCTGTGCTGCATTGCCCCTTCTCAGCCACCTTTTACTCAGGTTAAATTGCTGTATTGGCACTTTGCGAAATAATTAGTGGGTTTTGAATCGCAGTTTGGGCACTCGGCCTCTAAAAGGTTCACCATCACTGCCCTATAAGATCACCCTGGATGCATTGGCACATACAATGCAAGATATAGATCAAGATTAATATTTTACAACTCTCTAGGCATCAGAAGGTGGCCATTTTGGTTTCATATACGTTTATAAGAATACCCAATCTGTAGTAGTGGGTAGAGTGATGAACCAGGACTCAGGAGACCTATGTTTGCTCATGCTTGGCCATTCAAACTCCCTGGGGATGGAACTCGTAAATGCCCTCTTAAATGTCTCAGTTACCACGAAAGCTCTTTTAACATAATTGTAAATAAGTCAGCTGGGACTTGATGGCATGAACCAATGTTGGACATTGGTTCATATGCTCTCAAGGATGCAAGGCAAGTATGGGTAGCATGGGCCTCTACACTGATGTACCAAATGATATGTTATAAATCACTCTGAAACAAACAAAGGAACTCGGTGTAAACTTTTCAGAAATGGTGGGGCCCATTTTTGATCATTTAACTAGGGGCAGAGCTCATCACTCAGGATCTAGCTAGCAGACTGTTCTCCCAATCTGGTATAAAGGAATTATGGTATGCCAACCAGGATACACAGCCTTTAGAAATAGTTCTATTAGTTTTAATTAAATATTTGATGTAGGGTGGCTTTACTTTGTTAAAATATACTGGACATGTAATATTTGAGAAAATGTATTTTTAAAAAAGGTATATTTCATTAATTTTTATTAGACAAACTTAATGTAAAAAAGCACACACACATGCACACATGCGCACGTGTGTGTGCACGTGCGCGCGCACACACACACACGCACACACAAGGTAGATACTGTATGTACAAAAATGTACAAATCATTAAAGCATGAACAATGTCTGAAAATATATCTATAACAAGTTGTCTATATGTCAGATGTCCAAAGACTGCACGAGTTGTAAAGCCCTGAATCAAGGCAATAATGGGAGTTGGTTGCTTGTCTACTGTGGCTTAAAAAGCAACACTTGAAAGGAAATATCAAGATATGTGAAGCTGCCCTGTACCATGTCCATCTGGCTCAGTGTTGCATTTCCCATCTGGCAGATGCCAGATTTTCAGATGACCGTCTTTAAATGGAGATGGCAGGACCTGAACTGGGGGCAAAACCAATATTTACAGATAATCATAAAATATAAAAAAAATTGAAAATCAGCATTTCACATGCATGCAAAAAGTGACAAGGATACAGAAAGTATATAGCAGTCAAACACCCGGTGACTAAAGAAGCAAAATGAAAATCCAGATAAATATTTATAAACAAATAAAGTAAAATGAGGTTTGCTGACAGAAAAAGTGATGTAGACTCTTCAAAGATCTGGTGGTTGGTTATTTGACAAACATTGATACCTGCGTGATGTTAACTTGATGCCTCGTGGTATAAACAAATATCTACAAATGGGCTTTGAGACAAGTTCAGTCATTTCTTCAGAAGAATGTGAAGCTAATTAACAGCCGTAAAAGAGGGCAGGAAATGGAGGGGTTGCCCACCTGCTCCTCTTGAACCAGGAGGACCTAGTTCTCCTGCTTCTAACGATAATTTTGCAAAGTTAGGATATGTTTAAACTGCCCACATAATTTGTATAGTTAAGAAGAGAAAGGAATTGGTTTGAGAGATGAAAAACCGGAGGATCCATCGCAGGTGCTTCTGACAACAGTTGTAAATCTATTGTTCAAAAATGGGAACAGTTGTTGCTTTGAAAATGTTACTCTTTTGTAATCTTTTTCTGGGAGATTACGGATCCCCAGAATCTGATCTTTTAGGATAGTGTGTCTCATCTCTGATCTCCCTTTTCCTTTTTTGTTACCAACTCTGGATGGAAGAATTAATGACTTCTTCTTCCACTGTCTCGTTGTTTGGTCTCAACAAGAGTTTCCAGCAAGACACCATGCCCTCAGTGCTGTCTGTCTCAAGGCGCCTAGATTTAAATGTGATATTGCCCTTCTGCACTCCTTGTATGGGATTCACGATAGCATCAGCATCAGCTTTTGGAAGTTAGCTTGGTTCAGAGAGCAGGTACAGAAGATAAAGACTGCTGGTTTTTGTCTGTACGTTGGCGTAAGGCTCCTGGCAAACATGCCTGGACAGATTAACCAGGCGCCTTTTGTTTAATTGCAATCATTAAAATGCCATTAGTGGAATTGGTGTTCTCTTTGGACTTTATGATACTGAACACTTGAAAGTAGCTTTTGCTGGTGAAGCAGTTTGCAGGGAAACTTAAAAATAAAAAATACAGCGGGGAGGGGGGAATGCAATTCTGACTTTACAGCTACACCTTACTGGCCATCATATGAAATCAAGATACCTTCTTCTGTTGTATAAAACTGAGTGTGTGGCCTGAGGCTATTAAACCTAAATAAGCAGGGAAACTGAACTTGAGTAGTTACAAGCTATAGATTGTACCTATGAAATGGCAGACTTTGCCAAATGCGAGGTTTATCCACCTACATTGCACAAGTTACAGTGCACATTCATTGGCCAGAAAAGGGCTTGTGGAAGTTGGCAAAGCTAATTGTCAAGGTGTTGGAGGTGTATCATTCATGTGTTTGATTGCACAACCTGGACCTTCGTCAATTAGTTGTGACTTCTGTAATTCCATTTGTTTGTGTTGCAGATATGCAGTAGAATTTTGGCCAGATTGTGAGAAGGAATTATGGGCCAGTGCATTGTGTCTTTGCTCCACAGAACAGGTAGCTCAATGGAAACATTCAGTGGCTTGCTACTGGCTCATAACCAATGGGTATGATGTTGGTTGGCATATGGGCAGGTGCTGTTTCAGACTTGATAGTTTCTCCAACAATTTATAGTTTTAGATCTACCATAGTTTCAATATGTAGCTGTTTCTCTCCCCTCCAAACCTCTCCTGTGTAGTCTACTTCTTGCACAACATAAATCTTGCCCTTTTTGAAAATGATTGTGCACCACTTTGAAATATCCAGCACATTGAGATTTATAAATAAATAATAATATTTGTAAATAAATAATAAATAAATCAGATTGTTTATCCATCTGCTTCAGATGAAGCTACTTGCCCAAGTTCGGGCCAAGCACCTTTTCTTCCTCTGCCTGCAGATACCAGGAACTGAACCTGGGATCTACAAGATACGGAACAGATATTGCACAATTGTGCTGCAGCTTAATCCAAGTTTGGCGACAAAACACAGAGGTTTACTGTTTATCCACTGGAAGTAGCATCCTCCTTGAACTTGTATTGTTAGCTGGGCCAGAATGACTCTTCAGAGACAGCACTTGCTATGCCTATCAAATAAATCTAAAATTACAGTGCAAAAGAAGTGTTTTAGATTCGGCTACTTGCTTCCTTTTGTGTTCTGCCTTTTGGTTTTCAGAAATGGGTGAGTTACTGAACTGGGCTACTGCATAATTTATTGAAGCAAGCAGACTATTCCTGCTGGTTTTGTGTTTAAACTTTGTCAGGATTAGTCGTTTAGGGACATGTTAGGTAGGCGTAAACTCATTATTGAGATGACTTGTTTGGTTTTGTTCCTGGATAACCTTTTGGGGCTCTTTTATGGCCCTTCTCTTCTTCCATATCTAGAAAAATGAATGACAATGGGATACATCCCTTTGAAGCTTTTACTCTACTCTTTTGCTCATGTAACTCCAAATACTACTTTTTAAAAAAGCCAGCCCAAAGGGTTGTCTTTCAATTAAGCTCATTAATGCAGCTAGAGCAAAGGGAATTATGCAAATATCCTTTTAAGCATGTGGAAAATTGAATTATGTTGGGTTCTGACATTATTTTTATTTCCCCCCTTTTTGTCAAGCAATTAATATTTAACTTCTTTGAAATAAAGCTGCCACACAATATGGCCCGTAGAATATACGCTTAAAATACTTACCTATTCTTTTATATTCAGTGATAATAAAGCTTCAACAGAATGATATTGAGTGGCACTTTAATTTGCCATTTTATTAATTCAGATAGTGGGTTTGGTTTAATAACTTTCTTTATTTCGTTCCATTTAATTTTCTTTCTATTTGTGCAAACGGACTTTAAAAAGCAAAGGCATAAAAAGGGGGATGGCTTTTAAGTAGGTCTCTCCCTCTGTCCATCATTAACGTTTTGTAGGCTACCTACAAATGGTATCTCAACTTTCATTCTCTTAGTTACAAGCACTTTGCAACTTGAGCCATAATCTTCCTAACCTTTGCTATGCTGGTTTGTCCTTGAGGTAATGGAGAAGGTTAGAGTAAGACATTAGTAGTCTTTTACTGATCTCCAGCTATACCTGCGATATAATGATATTTAACTCTGCCCCTAATATGAGCTTACAAGTGATTACAAGCTGTCCTTTGGGGCATGACTGCAGTAGAATTTCCAAATAAGTTGCAAAACAGTGATAAATTGACTTGTAGACCTGTCAAAACCAATTATCTCCCTTGACAACTCAACTGTGCTTTTTCCATTGTATATTTTTGCTGCTGCAGAACCAAACATCCCCACTCACCTACCCATTAAAAGCCTGTGTATGGAAGTCCCATAAGACCTTCCCCTCTGCCTCCTCTTTTTTAAAGGATGGACATCTCTTATCTCCAAGATTCCCATGGAGTTCAGGAATTTTTGGGATGGGTATATAGTCTGTCATCAAGTCTAATCAAATTCCAAGCTTGTGATGGACCTGTGGTCATATATTCTATATTGATTTATGGGTACTGTTTCTAGCTCTTATAATTAAAGGCCACTTTTAATTAAGCCTTTGGGACAGAGAATGATCAACAGCAGAGTAATCTCAATTTCTCTCTCCCCCCCTCTCTTTCTCTCTCTCTCTCTCTCTCTCACACACACACACACACACACATATGGCTGATCTGTATATCTAGCTTGTGGCTTCTGTGCCCAATATAGTTCAAAACACACTAGGCTTCTTCTGTCATATGTGTTACATACCATTGAGGGAAGAAGTCCTTGTAATGACCCTAATAGAGCTTTCAAGTATGTGGAATATTCAAGGAATGGCTGTAACAATTTCATTCCTCCCCACAATGAGTTTCTGTGGCCAAAGGAAACTTGAACCCGGGTCTCCTAAGTCTTAGTCTGCCACTATGAGCACTCTACTAGATTGTGCATGTGGTGTACTCAGTGCTTTCAGAAACAGAGCACCCTCTATCAGTTCCAAGACTTGCTGTATGGTTGCTCTTTATCCATGAGCCCCTTAAGATCTGGGACAATCCCATGTTTGATTGAATATGCAACATGTGACCACTTCTAATTTGTCGTCATTGTATTTTTCTTCTCTCTTAGTGTGCCATCATCTCTTTCTTGTTTTAGTCTTTTGTCACTTGACAAAGCTCTCATGAATAATATCAAAAAATTGTGGTTATGCATCTCACTTTCGGAAGAGACATATGGTACACATACTCATTTAAAGTCCCAGTTCCCCTCAGAAGACCACCAAACTAATTAATGTGGACACGAAGAGTCGGTCACGACTGTAACAACACAACACACACACACATTGTATTGTCATTTCTGCTTTATCCACCCTCTTCTGTCTCTCTTGAATGCTAAATACTTCCGGGGGTCTTGAGAAAACTTCACTCCCAGTCTTTCTCTCTCACTCATTGCGCCTAATGTCCTGTGCACCATTTTATCTCCCCTTTGGTGGTTATCTAGCACCCAGCTGTGTTTGGGCTGGATAGCTTTTCATAGAATCACAGAACCGTGAAGGTGGAAGGAGCTTACAAGGCCATCAAGTCCAACCCCCTGCTCCATGCAGGAATCCAAATCAAAGGATAAAACAATAGAGACTTTCAAACAAAGGGCCTGTGAAACTCCTACAGACGAGACAGACTGTCCCCTATAAAGTAAGACACATGGCCATCCTAGATCACGGGAGGCTTGAATAAAGCACAACCTTTCCAGACATTGTTGAACTTCAATTCAGTATTCTTCATTGTTGCTTATTATTAAGAGTTTGATGAGAGCTACAACAGCTGGATGGGCATTGTCCACCCAGCAACATTGAAACTAGCCTTGGTTATGGTCTGTGGTTGGGTCAGTGTAAACCAGGACTGTCCAAACTTTGGCCCTCCAGATGTTTTGGACCACAACCCCCACAATCATTTTCCATTGGAAATGCAGGCTTGGAATTCTGGGAGTTGCAGTCCAAAACATCAGGAGGGCTGAAGTTTGGACATGCCTGGTGTAAACTGTCTGTAGGTCATTTAGAAGGAAATGCAATCCCTCTCTGTTTAGCTACAGACAGTCATACATTACATAGCATATAAATGTGATGAAGCTATCTTACATAGGTAAAAAGCTGAGAAATGAATGAGAGAATGTGACCTGAGAAAGTGAGAGAGTGTGAGGACTCTTCTGCTGAGGGCAAGGAGTGCTGTGACAATGAGCTGAGAGTCAAGCTGCAGTCTTTTTGTTGAAACTCTGGGCCAGCCTTACCAGTAGTGAAAGTGAGATGGATCTCTTTCGGGCAGGGGATTTTGAGATAGCTGTCACGAAAGGGCCGCAGATATGTCCTTATTAAACTTAACACAAACTTTAACTTCAGTATGTAGGTGTCTGGTTTGCTGTTTGGGACAGAGAGACCGGTATTCTTTCCTGTGTGCTGAAATGCCCTTGTTTGGCTCCAGTCCTTGAAGGAGGCAGAGGGAAATTTTCACTTCAAGAGGCAAACATCCGTGAACAGCAGTGCAGCACCTTTTTGCCTTGCAAAGAAAATGGAAAACTTTTCTCTCTCCCTATGCCCAAATTAGCATTTGTCTGCCTTCTTTCTTGAGACAGATAAGAAAAATATAAATACCAATAAATCTACATCACCAGGCTACAATTCTTCTGTGCCTTGTGTTCTAAATATCTACTTCTGCATGACATTTACCGAAGGAAAAAAACATTTGCAAATTACCTGTTTGATTAACGCTTCCATCTTTCACAGTTTCGAAAGGGTAAGGTAATTGGACACTGAGTTGAGTTAAAAACCATGAACTTTTATGTGAGCCACAGTCTTAGACTGCAAATCTCCCTGCCTCCCTTGGCCCTTCCTTCACCGAATGCCCTGCATGTCAGAGTGCAGAATATATTTGCCCTTTGCAGCCATATATTTGGACGGGGCCCCACTTGACACGGCCATTGAAGAGCTGTTAAAGGAGAGCATCAGGTGACACATCTTTCTGGAATTTAGTGGCACTGGCTCAGTCTGTCTGATTTGAGGTGCAATTATACAGTGGTACCTTGTATAAAGGAATTAATTCATTCCAAATTAAATTCTGTTAAGCAAATTATCTTATACAAATTTCCCATAGGAATGCATTGAAAACAGAGTAATCCCATTTTTATGTTGTACGGATTCGCCCCATAGGCGATTATGTTAAGCAAATTTCCCCTATATCCGGAATTTTTTATGTTGTACAGATTTTATGTTATACAAACTGTTTGTTATACATGGGTCCACTGTACTAGTTTCAAGAGGTGAAACTCTTAAAAACGTGGGAAAATGTTATCTGTAGCCTTCAGCGCAGGCAGCTTTCTTCCAGGTGCATCTTCCTGAAATGATCAAAGGCATTTGGTTGGGCTGTAGCCACTGGCGAGACTAGGGAGAGGCGGAAGAGTGCATTTGCCCTGGGGCGTGCAGCAATCTGGGGGCACTTGGAGGGGGAGCAGGAGGAATCTATGTGCCTTAGCACCAGCAGTCCTCCTTTCGCCCCGCTAAGGCTTGGTGATCCTTAGTCAGGGGAAAGGAAAAGAGGGAATCAGGCAATGTCTTTTTTTTCCCAAGCCGCACCTCCGGCCATTGCTCCCCCTCCTCCTTCCCCCTATCCCTGCTAAGGCTTGGCGATTGTTAGCCCGGGGAAAGGAGGAGAGGGAAGCGTGTGATGGAGGATGGAGGTGCTGCTTGGAAAAACAATCCCATCACCTGCTTCCCTCCCCTCCTTTCCCCGGGTTAACAATCGCCAAGCCTTAGCCAGGGATAAGGAGGAGGGGGAAGGGTGCTACAGAGGTGATGCTTGGGGGAAAAAACACACCTGCCTGGTACTATCTGCATGCTGTGTGGTTTGCACAGAAAAAGCTTGTCTAGGAGAACCCTGAAGAAGGTGTGAGAAACAGGGACCCTTCTCTTTTCCCCTCCCCCACTTTCCCCCCAGGATTGGACACCCCTTGCTCAGTGGGTGAGACACAGTTGGGGGGCAGGAGGGGACACAAAAACTGACTTTGTCCCTGGACAACCCAAACCTTAGCTATGCCTCTAGATGTAGTAGCTCCACCTGAGTGGAGCTGTTCTGCTGATATTGCCACAATATGCAGGCACTACATTTTTGCCTGGGTGCCCGCACGTCCATTTCTCTCCCGCCTCCCCGCCCCCGATGCCTGTTTCCAAACAGGCATCAGTGGAGATTCTTAAAAAGCACTCCCCCACAGACAGTATTTTGGGGAAAGGGATCAATGCAGGAGTTGTGCCCCCCAGAATTGGGAAATGTAGCTTGTTCCTTCCTCCTGTGTAGCATTCTTTCCAAATATTGCCTCTGTAATTAGGCAGCTCTCATTGGTGTTGGTTTTTACAAATCTCAGCACAGTAGGGACAGGTAGGGTGAACAGAGAAGTGGAAAGTCAAAGGCAGGGTTAGGAATGTCTATGGGTTCAAAAGTCCTCTTCTTTCCTGAAAACTTTCTTCAGAAGTTTGTTGAAAATTCCCCTGCCAGATTTCTTATAAATTCAATAATAAATAAAAACAGAAAGGAAGGGCACTTATGAGATTGTTAGGCTTGGCCAGGGTTCATCTGATTTGTCTGCCCATCCTAAAATATACCCAGAACCTTCTCAACAAAACACAGTAGGATGTCTTTGAAAGTTGGGCAGGGGTTCTTAGGCAGCTAAGGTAAAAGATGGAAAAGAGGACCCAGTTTTTGGAAGTTTTAATCATGCAGATGTAGCTTGCATTAGAACTTCAACCTGCTGAAATTTCCTCTTCTAAGCAATTATTAAAAGATACAATGTCCCTTTCTTCTTCTTTATCTGATCATGCGATCAGAATGCAATGACACTGAAAGATTCCCTCCAGGTGAGCATCCTAAAACCAACTAGTATGAGATGGCCAGTGAGAGGTGTTTTAGAAGCCCCCAGTTATGGTGAATGGTTGAGAGTTCTGAAAGAAAAGCTAGGGAGGTTGATTGTATTGTCTAGATCAGAAGATATTGAGAGTCCTTTTCTAGTTTTTGAAGAAAGCTGTTGAGCTTGCCATTGCAAATTATTAATTTATTATATTTTTATTTTAGAGTATTTTCCCCCACCTTTCTCCTTGGAAACGGACTAAGGAGCCAAGGTGGCTAACATTAATGAGGGATAATACACAGTCCAGTACAATTAAGACATGTTCAGGTATTGAGAACAAGGAATTGAGGGTCATCCCTGCGTAAGTCTACGGTACGAATGCATCCAGGCCTGAAGCCAGATTGAAATGGATCCAGGTAGTTTATCTCACCCAGAAATCTCTAGAGCTGCAAGGCCACAACCTGCTCTAGGATTTTCCCTAAGAATGGGATATTCGATACTGGTCCGTAATTGTTCAGTATTGTTGGATCTAAGGAGGACTTTGTAAACAGCAGTTTTACTATTGCCTCCTTTAAGCATGCCGGAATCCTGCCCTGTTGTAAGGAGGCATTCCTAACCAATCTGCCATGCCTCCTCTGGCAGCTTTTATGATCCAGGAGGATCTGTCAACCAGATCCTAATACTGTAGTTGTTTCCAAATTCGAATAGTTCTCCGAAAGGAAGTTCACACCAGTCATGTTCGGAGGAATGCCTTCAGGACATGAGTAGATGCAGCTGCACTTGGATTTGGGAGAAGGGGGGAATAGGAACACTTCCTTGCTAGAAGGATTGTTTCAGCAAAAACTGAGCAGTATTCACAGAATTGTGGTGTAATCTATACAACCTCCTGCTTCTTCTTAGATCACCTCATGTGACATTTGGATTTACAGCGCTGACCTTCTGACTGCTACTAAACCCAGTTCTTTCCCCTTGGGTACCACTTCTCAAAGAAAATATGGCTCCTTTCCGCTTCGCCTGCATTCATCACTCCCTTTTAGCCCATGCAGTTTTGAGGTTTGCTAGTTACCACATTGGCATCGGGTACGGGTGTGTGTTGGGGGGTGGGAATGTAGCCTGCACTAGGTATGCTCACGCATAAATCCAAGATGCAACTTTTTGAGGATGAAGTGACCTCCCTCTAGAATGGCATGGTGCAAATGAAGGCATTCTCCAAATCCCACATAAACCCGTGAATTGATCAGGCAAAGCTAACATTTTGTAAGACTTGCTTGTAAATAAATAACTTGTTTAAAAACTTGCATTCGGCTTTTTAAAATCCTCCATTTTGCAAATCTAATTTGGTTTTGCATCAGCTGTGCACTGTTAGAAAGAGTAAATTAGAACTCCCTTATAAATGGAATGCAATTTTTAATAGATTTATGAACTACAGGATGGGCATGTTTTGGTTTTTTTTTTAATTCCCTCATAAACAATGCCATTATATCTGCTATTATTCTTGTTTACTTGACTTCCAGGCTGCTGGCAATAGCGCAGGAATAGATTTAGAAAATTTATACATTATATGCATCACAACAAGGCAACACAAGAGCAAGTCCAAGATTGATTTGGGTTAGAGCTAACATTGATCATATTTGCCTTCATGGCAACATTGCCTCCCCAAAGAGTGTGTGTGTGCGTGTGGGAAGAATAATTTGGTAGTTTGCAGTTCTTCTGTGTACTTGTGGCATCACTGAAGTTGATGGAGGAGAGATAAATGAATTAACCAGCTTGGCTGAGTGAATGTGTTGGGTCCAATACTGAAATGCTATTATATGCAGTCTTTCTTTCATGCACCACATCTTCCCACCTACATGACTGAGGTCAAAGAACTGGAAATTCATCGTGAACTGGGGTAAAGTATAAGAACCAACCTCTTGGTACAATCCACAGATATAGAAGAAATACAGTGGCCTAAAATTCCAACCAACTCAACTATTGTCAACAGTATGCCAAGAACTAGACAGTTTCCTGGAAATACTTGGCATTACATGCTGCAGTGCAAGAAAAGGGATGCCTGATTGCTGATGCCAGGTATAACAATGCATTGTTTGTTTCACATTTGCAATCCTTTTGTATGTTCACACTGCTTTTTTCACCTTAAATTCTCATGGAAAAATCTGTCAAGAAAGAAAAGACTGCATATGCTTAGAAATCCTTCCATTTTGAACTGCACCCCGATCAGCATGGCCATGTCTATGGTGGCTGGGGAATTCTGGTAGTGGCAGACCCTCCTTAAAAGAGCAACGTTTCAAAGCTTTGGAAATAGCTGCACAGGGATCTTTATTTGGGTCTTATCACTCATAGAGTGCAACTACATGGTGAGAGATGGCGTGATTTGTCCTGGTGAGCAAATCAGCAAATCAGAACTATCTTTTACAGACTGTGTGATACAAAGACTGATTCGTCTCTGACTTCAATTTGTGTTGTTGTTTGTTGGAATATTTGAATTGGTCAAGCCCATTTTTCCCCATAGTGGCTTCCCCCTCCACCACCACCACCACTGGGGGTTGTCTACTTTTTCAAGTCAGAATGATGCAAGTGGGCTTTTCCCCATGTGGTTAGTTGTGGTACTTTCTTGTAAAGATGGGGGTGTATCTGTAAGTGGTGTTTACTGTTACTGTTAAATACTGTATCTGTAGAGAGATGTTGAGGGATCTGCATAGGCCCATCTTTAGCAATATTCGGACTTGGCAAATATTTGCCTATTTTTTAATTAAGGAATGCCTCAGAAGATTTATTTTGAGGAACATGGGACTTTGGGCTATATTGATTTCAGAATCTGGAAATATTAGTCTTTTTTTCTGAAACATTTGTCCACCCTATTTGCACATGGCTTTGTTGTTGTCTAAGTGCAGTATTTATTCTACAAAGATACTAGGCAGAACAAGCCTCTAAACAAATGGAAGTTATTGGATTTTTATTTATTAGTTGCATTAGTGCTAATGGGTACAGTTTACAGTGTAAAACAGCTTTGGGAGACTCACAGTAGAATTTGTATAGCTGCATAACTACTACCACTGCAAACTAACTTTGGATGGGCATACAAACTCTCAGCAGAGTCAGATTTCCCTGTGTTGCCATCAGGAATAAGGATCCCAAGCTTTATATAGCAAACGGGCAACCTGAATGTTGCCAACACCAGTGGTTGATATCAAGATGGCCCACAGGATACCCTCTTCTGCTCACTACTATTTACAAATTGACATACCACAAGTCAAAAATGCAGAAGCTGACTCCTTTTTCCATCAGTCATCCACTTCTCACTCAAACACAAAGGGATTGCCAAGGCCATTTTTCAACAAGTGTGAATGGTAATCAGCACAAGAGGGTACCCTGTAGAACATCTTGACTGCAGCCATCGCCATTGTTAACATTCACATTGCTCTTTGTTTCGCAAACCTGGAATCCTTTTTCTCGCTAGCAGTGCAGACATGATATTGTGGAACAGTTTGGGGCCATCATGGATACAGAAGCATGATATATTTCATTCATAAATGAAAGGTTTAAAAAAGAATTGAATTTCCTATCTTTTAAAAACCGAACAGGAATTCCCATCATATAGAATTAGTGCTAGAGAACTGGAGAAGAAGAGCACACACTTTTCTGCTAAGAGCTTCTTTCCCTCTCCTTTTTCTGTCATTCACTTTGAATTGTAAGAAATTAAACCATTCATTCTTTGCCCAAACTTTCCCCAAATCTCTGACAGAGCAAGTGCAGAAAATTTGCCACAACTGTGCCATATTTGGTGCTGAGCTGAAGTCCACTTTCAAAGTTATAACTTCTGGTTTGGGGTGCCTCTTTTTTAGCATTGCCTTGTAGAATATTGATGTCCTCTGCCTTAAAAAAGGTAGCACTGCACAAAAATACAGTGATGATAGCCTCCCTCCATTGAAACATTTTCAATCTTGTGTGCTTTCCTCATACAACTTAGCTTTAAAAAACCAGATAAATATTTGACTGAATAAACATATTCACTAATAAATACTAAAAGCTGAAAGCTTGAAAGTCTACCTAAACTGGCTTAATACTTTTACTAATTTGAAGTCAGGGACCTGTATAAATTGGTAACTTCTGACCAAACAATTTTGTCTGCTTGTGGACAGAGTCACAAGCGGTCCACAAGCTTCCTGCATGTATTTGATGAACAAAGTTAGAAAGAAGTAGTGGAAAACACACAACCTTGTATTGCTTGTGTGGGAAGGTACAGCTGTCATGGATCCATCTTAACCTTAAAGGGATTTCTGTTCAAAGCAGGCCAGTGGGCAAGGCTTGTCCGTTGCATTTTGCTCACTAGAGCCCGGCTGACTGTAAAAATATATATTTCTCAACAGAATTGTGATTAATGTTGATTGGCTCCAAGCATGGTCCAATGAGTCTAGTCTTCCAAGAAACTTGCTGAGTGGCTTTGAGCCAGCCATTCCCCTTCTCATCCAAACTTAACCTCACTGGATTGATGTGGGGTCAAAAGGGGAAAGCGGTAAGTGTGGCCCTTGAAATGCTCTGGAAGAAAAGTGGGGTGTAAATCGAACAAATAAGTAATGGTTTCCTCCTTGATTCAGTGGCCAATTCATAACTTCCCAAAAATGCAAGAAAGAAATCCTGACCTTCCAACATTTATATATGGGTTTACAAGTGTGAAACATTGCCACAGTTTAAGTAAAGAGCAGTTGCCCGCTTTTCTGGACACAAGATACTACTTTGCTCAGAATGAATTCTGAACAAAGTTCGTTGCATCCAGCAAAACGGGCAACTGCTCTGTACTTAAACTGTGGCAATGTATCACACCTGTAAATCCATTTCTTTCTCTAATGCTTCCATTTTAATAGTCATGGTTTATCAACAATACCCATTTGTTACTGTCCCATTTCCAGATAAGCACAGAAAACATCAGTAAGGAATGATTCTTGCTGAAGACTTGAGACCGTTGCAGTCATCGATTATTAAAATGAAGGGGTAGAGAAGATGATCCTGGAGCTAGTGCAGTACCTTCTTTATGAACTTGTCTTAATTTCCGGCTCAGAGACAACAGTGACACAAAGCAAATGACTCTAGGTTCTAAATTCTCTGGCAAAGTGCTGGAATTGTAAGGTTCCCTGAGCTTCCATGATGTTAAAAGCCAGCCTGGCCCATGCTTGCTAATTTGCTGGTGGCAATTAACTTCCGAAATCTGCTAACCTTTCAACAGACTTCCTGTTATCATGGGGAAAATGCTGACATTTAAGGTCTGCATGCAAAGAGTGAAAGTGTGGAGTGGTGTTTATTTGGATTTTATTTTTTTAAAAGGGATTTCTGTTTGACTCAAAAAAGTGCAAAGCGGCTTTCTCCTGGGTGTTATAAAGAACGGGTGCACTTTTTGAATTGCTTTGTATTGGGCTATATTTTGTGCAGTTCTTTTTAAGGGGAGCTGTGGGGGCGCTAAAGGTAAATCAAGAGGCACTTGAGGGTGCACATGTTGACTTTCAGAGGATAATCAGGATGATTTTGACATAGGTTCAGAAGCTCAGGAACCAGTGGTTCTGAGAGAAGGTCCCATGCCTGGGATGGCAATGGCTGGTGCCCTGTGACTGTCTTCTGTAGATGAGAGAGCATTGGTAACTATTGGAGCTATCGTCAGCATGAGGACAGCTCACACTCCTCTGGGAGGCTGCACTTCAAAGAGAGCCAGTGTGCCAAAGCAGGGGCTCCTGAAGAAATTGTAGGCAACAGAACCAGGACTTGGCCCTTTAAGGCTCCTTCATTTTGGATGGTGGTGGTGGTCTTGGAACAGGGGGCAGTAACCTAGGAGAAATCTTTAGCCTGTTGAGTGACAGATCTTCTTGCACTGGGGCTCACTGGGACCTGTTCTTAATGCTGCACCCTCTGGCTGCCTTCTTCCCTCTGAACTCCTGTAAACATCCATACGTGGGGCAGTACAATACAAACCATTTAATCTCTAGGTTGGCGCCAAGAGGTTTTTTTGCCCTCAGAAGAATTGCAGGTATTACAATGCAGACCTTATGCCCACATCAGTTCTTCCTCCACATCAGCTGTGGTTGGTCGGATTTTGTAGGCTTTTTAACACACCATAAAATCCAGCATCATTTTTTTTCAAATGTGAAAGTGGGATGACTGTATTGGTTTAAAACCTACTGGTGTGACCAGGTAAACATCAAAGAAACGATGTCTATGTCTCCCACAGAGGCCCGAGACTCAGGTAGACTAACTTATACTCTACCTGTAAGCCCCACCCTGCATTTGAGCAAGAAGTGAAGGAGTTGCCACCAGAGCAGGGATGTTTGTCTGGTTAGAATCTCATTTTGGTGGCTCCAACAGCAATAATTAGTGTGTTCTTTTGAATAACCAACCACCCCAGGAGGTAAAACCTTGCTAACAGGAAAGGAGGAGGAGCGCTGGATCACATTTGCATGATTAATGAACTATAAATCCATGTTTAATCAAAGGTGAAGCAACAAACTAATTTGACATTATTTTTCCAGCCCCATAGAAGGGCTGTGGAGTCTTAGCAAGCGTGTGATCCCACCTGAACTGTATTCTTGTCTTCCATCTGGGACAAAACTCTCCAAAGCCCACCACGGTGTCAGACTCCGGGTTTATGCTGCTTTCATGAAAGGTTACCTGGAGAGAGTGTCTCCCATTCGTTGCAAAATTTATTTCCTGATGAATCCAATTTACATTAATGTGGGCTCATTAAAAGATAATTATTGTGCCGCGGAGAGGACCACAGCATCCATCAATGGAATGTCTCTAATTGTTTTAGTCATATGATAAAGAGATAATCTTGCACTGAGCTTTTTCATTAACGCCACTCATATAAATGTCAAAACTGAATTTAAAAAAAAAAACAAAAAACCTTAACAGCCTGCCAAAACATAATTGTCTCATTATTCTTGTAGCTATTGTTATCAAAATTTGGACACCTGGTACCCGAATCCTTTTACACTCTCTTGCACACTATTGCCATTTTACATGGATAGATTTCTTAAAGTACTGTAGTTTGAATAACACAGATGTGATTGGAAATGTTTAGCTTTTGGGGTCAGGATAAGAGTGGAACATATGTAGTGCAAATCTGTACTCACTTATTTGAGAAGAGTCCTCAAGTATCCTATTCAGCTTCCACGGATTCAAAATGCTATCTCAAGAACTACGTCTCCCTCTATAAGGCAGCCTTGACGGTTACTTCATGTCCTTCCTCGTTCCGAGATTATGTTTGTTTCGTGATAACGTCATGCGCGGTCACGTGGTCTTGTCCCGGTTCTGTCCCTGTTTCCGTTTACCCACGGGCGTGGTTGATGGTATCGTGACAACTGTTACTTCACATCCTTGTTTCGTGACAACATCTGTACTTCCCTGCCTTTGTTTCCCCCCCTTTTTTTGGTCCGACCTTCCATTTTTCAATATTTTGATTCTCCGTAACTTTGGTTTTTATGCCTTAAGCAGCAAAGTTCGAGGTTTTATGCCTTCTTCCCTCTCTGCGATGCATTGTTTACGCCATTGGGATTGTACTGGAGAATGCAACTTCACACTCCTGCCACTAGATGGAGAATGTGCACGTTGCGTGACAAGTCTTACTTCACAGGCTCTCGTCTCGAAACAAGAACCGTGACAAGAGAATTCCCGAGGTCAGGGAGAGGTGTGGCTCATCACGCTTAAATCCCAGTTCAGGGGGCGTGATCGGGATGAACTCCTGTCATCACGCAATGGACGTGCAGTAACATTTTTTCGTATCAGGCCCAAGCGGGACCATGAACCGCAATGAGAGGAACGTGAAGTAACCCTCCTTGTTGTTAAGATAACCAAGGGAGGTCTTTCTGTCAATCCTACTACATTTGCAGGTGTGTTTGGTGACTACACAGGAGAGAACCTTCTCTGTTGCTACCTCTATACTTTGTAACTCCCTCCCACAGAAGGCCAGGCTGGCCCCAACTTTGCTGTCTTTCTGCAATCAAGCACAGACATTTCTCTTTCTGCTGCTATATGTCTGAAGAAGTTGACATGTCCAAGAAACATCCCATTAAAATATGAAAGTTAGTCTTTAAACTGCCACATGTTTTGTGTCTTTTGTTTTGTTTTTCTTTGACTTTTGTCTGGCATTCTTGCATAGACTAACACGGCTACCCTCTCCAAAACTCTTTCCCTCAATTACTAGCTTCCTGAGTGGGTTTTTTAAAATGGATAGTTGTGCCTTACTTTTGATGTTGCTTTTGTTTACTATATTTTAGTGTGGTGTTAATTTAATCCTTTTTAGTATTTGTATATGTGTGTGTGTGTGTGTGTGTGTTTAGTTTTAAATATTGTACTTTAATTATGTTAGCACCCTTGGGTCTTTTTTAAGGAGAAAGGCAGGGTAAAAATATCTTAAAATAATATTTTTTAAAAATCCACCACCAGACTCATGTGTGGTCATAGCATAAGAATATCAGCTCTACGAGTTCAATCTCCATGAAGAAAACCCAGCCTCTGCTTACACAACAGAAGCATTTGCACAAACAGTATGTTTGCACTTTGCTGTACCACTTAGAATTTCCATTCAGTTCAGTAGGATAGTGCCAATTGATCTGGATCAAAAGAACTGTGGGAGGAAGGAGAAAATATATTCATGCTATCCTACAAACTGTTGTGCAAGTGGTAACAGAAGGTTGTGTTCGATGGGATCAGGCTGAAACTGGACAGTATGTTGGAGGTGCTTCTTGCAGAGGGCTCCCCCAGTTGGCGAAAAATAATTGTCTGTTAATATGATTTTCTTCACCTTGATGTCTTGCATTTAGCATGCTTTGTTTTTGTGACCAGTCATTGGTAAGCAGAGGCTTGATGAGAAAAAAAATTGTGCAAGTTTATTGTGGAGTTCTCTCCTGGGTCCATGATTGTAAGAACAAAAGTTTGTATTTTGACAATGTGCTTTAGTTTCCAGGTTCAGGGATGAGCTAGACTAGAGAGAGAGAGAGAGAAGCAATGGAACTGGACTGGGGAGACTGTATTCAAATCCATGTTTAGCCGTGAATTTTGATAAATAACCTTGGGCCAGTCTTTTCGCTCAACCTGCTTCACATAATTCTTTGAAGAAACATGTAGTTTTCATAGATTTAGACTTTGCTTATCATCAAATGTTGAGGTGTGCTTGCAATAAAATAGTTAAAATACAGTAAACTGATACAAATATAAAGTTAGATGCAAATATAGAAGAGATGCATGAAAATAATAGAAGCTAAGTTAAATAATAAAGTGGGCTTTTAAATATAAGCCATATTGATTAACATTGGGCCCCAAGTGGTCTTCTATTAGCTAAAGCTTATAGCATATACAGGATTTTAGTGCTTTATACCAAGGGGAAAATAGAGAATCTTTGAGCATTATCATTAAGTCTGCTGAACTGAGCCACCAATGTCTGGTTTAGAATAAGCAATGTATCATCCTGTGTTTTTTTTTTAAACGTGCATGCTTGCTTCACACTGTGAATGGATGGGCGAGTATGTGCCTGAATGAATAAATCTTAATTTTCGATTTCCTGAAAATGTTATTGGAATGGTTTTCTAAGGGAAAGATCATGGCAAGGAAGTTCTCACTGGCTCAGCTTGTAATTTGCGGCAAAAAGAGGCATAACTTCTTCACAGTTGGTTCTCAATTACAGTGGATCCTTGTATAACAAACAGCTTGTATAACATAAAATCTGTACAACATAAAAAATTCCGGAGATAGGGGAAATTTGCTTAACATAATCACCTATGGGGAGAATCCGTACAACATAAAAATGGGATTACTCCGTTTTCAATGCATTCCTATGGGAATTTGTATAAAGGAAAATTTGCTTAACATAATTTCATTTGGAACGAATTAATTCCTTTATACAAGGTACCACTGTACATAGAAGGAGCAAATCTAGAAATGATTGCATAGATGCTCTTCAGTCATCTGAATTAGTCTTCTGAACCTGATACTTGAGGGTTTATAAATCATCATGTGTTTAGAGGCCCTCTTTTCTTCTACTCTGACAGAGGTATATTTACAGATAGCCCTTCATTAGAAGAGGGAATTCTTCAAGTTCTGAAATTATCTGATTGTTGCAGCAGGAACATTTCACAGTTCATGTTATCTGCAAATTAGATTGCTTATTTTCTGATGGGCCACTAGAAGATAAGCATTGGCTTGGTCTGCACGTAGGCTCTAGGTCAGTGGTGGTGAACCTTCAGCACTCCAGATGTTTTGGACTCCAACTCCCAGAATTCTAAGCCTAGATTGCCAGTGACAAAGGATTGTGGGAGTTGTGGTCCAAAACATCTGGAGTGCCGAAGGTTCTCGCCACCACTGCTCTAGGTCAGGGATGGCGAACCTTTTAGAGACTGAGTGCCCAAACTGCAATTCAAAACCCACTAATTTTTCGCAAAGTGCCAGTATGGCCATTTAACCTGAATACAGGTGGCTGTGAAGGGACAATGTCAGATGCCCACCGAAAGGACTCTGAGTGCCACCTTTGGCACCCGTGCCATAGGTTCGTCAACACTGCTCTAGGTGGTAGATTTTGGAATTTAGAGTGGTGATTTATCACAAATGATGCACATACCACTGGTCCCATGATGATACTACAGTATCTAAAAAATTAAGACAGAAAATAGGATTTTTTAAAATTTATTATTTTGGAGATTTAGAGTTGCTAGGTCACTAATATTTATCCTTAACAATGGTTAAAAAAAAGGCAAAGTGTTCTGCTTATATACCCCCCATTGTGCTTAAAGCAGTCTCTGGCTGGTTTACCATTTATTTATGCAGGCTACACTTTGTTCCCTGCCACCCCAGCAGACTGGGAGCTCATTTTACCAACTTCAGGAGGATAGAAGGCTGAGTAAACCATGAGTCGGCTACCTGGGATTGAACCCCAGGTTGTGAGGTCAGTTTTAGCTGCAGTCCAGACATTTAATCACTGCACCACCACAAGTACAGTACTCTAATTTTCAACCACAAATGAAATTATTCCCTTTGCTTATTTGTATTTACTTCCAATAATGCTATTACATTTTTATGTTCTCGGCTGTCTGTAAACTGAACTAGAATACTAAACAGCTGTAAATAGGGAAAACTGGTCTTTTTCTTTTTTTTTAGAAGGACCCAGCTTCTTTGATAAAGGGTACCATAAGATAACAAAACAATGAAGAGCAATGTTTCTGAAAGGAAAATATAGATCCAGAGGGCATATAGGACATTGTTGGGCTGCTGGTTTGCTCTTTTCACCAAGATACCAGCACCCAAGCCAAAGAACTGAGATGAGGCCGGTAATAAAGACTTGCTATAAATTAGTGTCTCTCTGTCCCTGCCTCCCACCCCATGAATGAGTGAATGAATGAATGAATGAACAATACATACTTATTTTCTCCCCTCTGCCATTGCTGCATTCTTTCATGAGGAATGACTGGGACACTATGGTACTAACTTGAGTATGTCTTCAATGTTCTGGGCTGTATATCGTCTTGGGTCCTTTTCCAAGGAGAAAGGTGGGGTAAAAAATAAATATTCAAAATAAATAAAAATGTATCAGTCTGTCCATGACGTTATGACAAACTTCCCCAAATTTAAAGGATACAAGAGTATGAGAAGGATATACAGTGGCACCTCGACTTACGAATTTAATCAGTTACGAATGCATCCTCTTAAGTCGAACTACTCTTAAGTCAGGGTACTTATCCAAAAATTGAAAAACTAAGTTAAAAAATTTAAAAAATGGAAAAAAATTATAAGTTGAGCAGACCATATCTAAAATTTGTAAGGCAGCAGTTAAAATGCCAACAGTTTTCCGCTCTTAAGTCGAATTGCTCTTAATTCGAGCTGCTCTTAAGTCGGGGTACCACTGTACTGCAAAATACAAGTTGTCCTTGTCCCCCCTTTTGCCTTTAGATCACTGAAGTATTTATGTATTCAAAGGAAACCTAAGACATTATAAGCGATCGATACAGAGGTTTTCATTTGCAGAATGCACATTTTGAAATATCATCATCCCATTCCATTGATTTTTGAACTAAACTTAACTAGAGATTCTTGCAGGAATTGTGGAGATTGATTTGTTTGTTAACCCACCAAGAGAGTGTCATGCACTATGGGGCAGTATACAAGCTAAATAAATAAAACAGTATCTGCAAAGAAAGCCAATTTTAAAAGTCAAAATAATTGCAAGTATACGGTCCTGAATTCAAAAGTGCTCATCTTTTTTTGAAATATAAACAATTTTTAAAAGATAATATCAGTTCTTTTTGGCTTTTTGAAAAGTACAAAGGTGTTGTGTGATTCAAACCAGCACCATTTGGAAAGAGAAATGACACTTCAGCCTGCTGTTCCCAAGTCATATGAGGATTTACACTCTATGAGGTATTGTGATGGAAGGAGTATTAGAAAAGGGGAAACAACACAAAATAGCAGCTCAGCAATTAGAAGCTGGTGGCGTGCTTTCCCTCTAGCAACTCAAATGCTTCAAAGTTCTGTGTCTAAGTCAGTGATTTTTAACAACTGATTTGCAGCTTTCCCTCCCCCACCGCCCAACCTTGGCAATTTTTGACATTTCAACTTTCTAGGACTCCTGTGTAGACAGAGATTTCCTACAGGAACAGTGGGGAGAAATGCTCTTCTCACCATGTTCCCTATGCAACATTAAGTCTGACAGTTTTGTGCTGCCGGTGAAGTAGTACCCTTCCAGTGTTTTTCTATGATTTTGTCCTTCTGGACAATTTCAGGCACTCACACTGGCCAGTTTCATATGCTTGTGTTAGTGTAAGAGCCAGAAAGTGACAAGAAGATCGAAAAAATCAGAAATCTGGAGAAAGGCATCTACTTCTGAGGGGTCAAGTGCAGGATTTTCTGGGGAGGAACTGAGGACATATTGCTGGCTGGGAAAATGTGGGGGCAAAAAATCCCAGGGGAATCTGTGAGACCTAAAAGGATGTAGATTTACAGCCCTAGCTCTAATAGATTTGCAAATGACCCATCTTTACCTTTTAGTGACCAATGACAAGACATAAGGTAACATGTGGAGGTGAGGAAAGATGGTGCTAGGATAAGCAGACTTTTTTTCTTTTTAAAAGGTGCTGCACTTCTAATGACATGGCAACTACACTGTATAGTTGACGCTGAGAGAACTGGGAAGGAGGGGATTGTCATAACCTGTAATAACCTGGTGTGAATTGCTTAGCCCTCAGATCTCAGGCAGCAAGATAAACTTCTGAGGTGCTGTGAACCATGAGGTAAGAGAACAGACACCTCACAGGAGTAGTTTTGGAGTCCTGCTTGAAGATGAGGTGTGCTTTGAAGTTTGTGGCGTTTAGACAGCTGCCTGTGAGGTAGGAAGGGCTATTGCAGTCTCCCTTTTATTCTGCCTTGCTTTCCTGATAGTCTAAGCCAGTGGTGACCAAACTTCGGCCCTCCAGATGTTTTGGACCACATCTCACAGAATTCCAAGCCTGTGTTGTCAATGACAAAGGACTGTGGGAATTGTGGTCCAAAACATCTGGAGGGCCAAAGTTTGGCCACCACTGGTCTAAGACATGTTGCTTCAATGGTTTCTTGCCATTTCTCTCCATCTGCCAAGAGCACTCTGAGCAAATGGTCCAAAAGCAAAGTGTTTTCTTCCGTTTGGGGTCCTACAGGCAGTGAGACAAAGCAATGAATCTTGGTTAGAGATGGGCACAAAATGATTTTTTGTCCTATTTTTCATTTTTTGTTTCATTTTTTTGTTTCGCTCCCTAACAAAACGAAAAAAACAAAATGACCCATCAAAGAATAATGAAATGAAACGAAGCAATGCATTCCTATGGGGAAAAGCCCACAGTTTCCTCCCCAATGTGCCCAATTGGGTGGGGTAAAGTGCAGGATTTTAAAACTTTTTTTTTTGCCTCCCCAAGCCCCGCACACCAGCTAATCAGCGCTTGGGGCAGGAAAAAAAACCAACAAAAAAACTGACTGGCAGGGCCGCCAAGCCAGCTGGTCGGTGCTAGTTTACAGAAAAAAATGCCGACCATCCTCCCCATGCACCAGCTGGTTGGCGGGAGAAAAACAAACCTCTGACCAGCCTCCTGAGTGCCAGCTGTTCAGCGGGAGAAAAAAAAATGAAAACCCTGCCAACCAACCTCCTTGAGGCCTCCCACGCGACAGCTGGTCAGCAGGAGAATTTTTTAAAAAAAAAACTGGCTAGCCTCCCGCATGCCAGCTGGTCAGTGGAAGAAAAAAATAAAATAAAATAATCTGCCAAATGGCCTCCCGCATGCCCGCTAGTCAGCGGGAGAAAAATAAAAAAAATAAAAAACTGCCAACCAGCCTCCCCAGGGCTTCCCGCATGCTAGCTAGTCAGCAGGAGAAAAATAAAATAAAATAAACTGCCGACCAGCTGGTTGGGCCCCAACAGTGTTAAAAAACAAAAAAACGAAAAATGAAACAAAATTAAATATGAAACGGATTTTTTTAAAAAAAATCATTTTGTACTAAACGAAAGGAAAGAGGAAAAAGAAACTAAAAACGAAACAAATGCCATTTTGGCATTTTGTGCCCATCTCTAATCATTGTACATCTCTGTGTGCACCTGCAGCAAAGATACGCAGTCTGAATCCTAGGCTGGGTTGAACACAGCCTTCTGTTTGGAAGGAAAAGCAAGGAATTAAAGTTGTAATGAATGGAAGGTACTCGCAGTGAGTATTCCAGGATAGCACCTGTTATAGGGCACCATATTTTCCCATCTATAAGATGCCTCCATTTATAAGACATTCCCCACTTTTCCAAACCAAAACTACAATTTCGCAGCCACACAATTCTCTCTCTGGCTTACTTCTGAGTATAAGATGACCCTCAATTTTTACTCTTAACAATTTTAGACAAAAATATAGTCTTATACATGGAACAATGCTGTATTTTGCAGAGCCCAGATGGCTCCCTGTCTGCTGAAGAGAATAAAACACAATATGGAAGGACATGGTATTTCCTCCCCGAGTGGCAACATAGGAGGCCACCTTGTTGAGAGAGGAGCAGTCTTCCATAGTCCATGATGGAAAATGGTTCTTCCTTTCCAAGCCTTGTGCTTCTACAAATGCAATCACTCCTTCCTCCCACTGCTCTCTTTTTATTTTTGTAGCTCTTCCTTCCAATTGATTTTTTGTCCTGCAGACTTCACACTTTGTAGAATCTCTCTCGCTCCTTTTCTATTGATTTGTGTCTGTGGATATGAAAAGAAGGAAAGAGAGGCACAGATCCTTGGTGATAATTATTCAGGACAGCATATATAGCTAGTAAACTTTGAAACGAACAACCTGCTGAGCTGCCAGGAGCACCAGAGGACTTGCATGTCTTGTCACCTGTAACTGTGATAACGTACTCATTCTCTCAGTGTATCTCTTGGCCGAACTGTCTGTTCTCCATTTACACTTCTTATGACTCAGGTGGTAGTCAGCTAAAATCTAAACACTGAACCCAGTAGATGATCCCTTTTCTCTTTCCTGCATGTGTTCAGGTGTTTTCTGCTGCTGTTTTTGTTGTTGACTGAATTGTCATACTTGGCTTGGGGTCACATGCCAGTTTTAGCAGGCCTTGAACAGGCAAACTGCAGCAACAATTGTCCTTCCTTCCTTCCTTCCTTCCTTCCTTCCTTCCTTCCTTCCTTCCTTCCTTCTAAAGGACTCTCTATTCTGCTGTTACTCATTACAGTATTGGGGAGAAAATGACTGGCAGCTGTTCAGTTATGATCTGGGACTCTAAAAGAATCCTCACTGTTACTCAGTAAAAATGCAATAATTTATAGCTGCACAGAGTTCTCTGAAGAAAACTGCCCTACAAGGAGTTCACTTGCCCCATGTACTATCCAGGAATTAGTGGGGAGAGCTTAATCTGTTCCATAGTAAGATTTATCTTCCCATCATTGCCACCGCTTCTGGTTGTGCTCTGTGATGGCAGATGGGAACTGGAAGTTATGTACTATGACTGAACCATCCTGTCAGATCTTTAGTAAGACAGCTTGATCCGTAAGAACAAAATAGCAGAGACCAATGGCTACCACCATCATCATCTTTTTAAAAATTTAAACAAAATTCCTATCAAAGATAGGACATAACATTTCACGCCAACAACATTTCTATATTGTATGACATGAAACCTTACACCTCTTATACTTCCTGCTTCACCTTCGGGGTTAGACTCTAATTTAATATTTTTGTGTTTGATCATGCCCACTTTCTTTCCAGAAATACATCAGTTCTTCTGGTGCATATTCCCTCCTTTTCTGAAAAACCTGTTCCAAAAATAAATTCTATTTTTTTAAAAAAAAACGCTTTTTGTTAAACCTCTTCTTACTTTCATTTCAAAAGTCAGTTTATCATTAATTGCCATATTCCACAATTCTTCAGTATTAATTTGATTATCACTTTTCCAGCTCTTTGCAAATAATAATCATGCCTCAGTGACCATTATAATAATTAAATCCTTCTCTTTTTCCTTCAGTTAGCTATCCTTAACCATATTCAATAAGGCAATCTATGAGGATATTTGAACATCATACAGTATTCAATTATTTCTCTAATTTCTTTGAGAACTTATTTCCATTTCTTTCTCCTTATGTCACATATACACCACATATGCAAATATGTCCCCTTTTCTTTTTTTACACCGTCAACACATAGATAATTTATTTTTATTTAATATATTCATATTTACCAGTGTTAAGTACCATCTCCATGCTACCTTATATATCCATATCCACTCTTGTGGATATAATTGATAATTCTTTTATTCCATATTTTATTCCAATCATCCTCCAATAGTTTGTCACCCACTGATCTTTTAAACTATTTACATCCTGACAAACTTTTATTAATTTATATATTACAAATATACAATTTGTAAGTTAGAATTGACTTGACAGCACATGATTAATGATCAAAAAGACAAGAACACATGTTTGACCACTCCTCCAAGAAAGGGAGACAAATATTTCTACAGCCTCCACATACTCCTCCAAGAGTGGACAAGATGTTGGGTTTCTGTCTGTCTGTCTGTCTGTCTGTCTGTCTGTCTGTCTGTCTATTCCCTCACCCTCATACTGGCCACTTCTTATTCTTCATTCCAGTAACACTGTCTTACTTTTCAACCTCATCTACTTACATCATCACCTTGAGAATAAAGGGGGGGGGCAAAAGGAAGGGTAACCTTTCCCTCCCTTCCCCCTTTCATCTTTGTTTCCACCACCCCAAAATCTGAGAGAGCCAATGGTCCCTGTCCTTGATAGTGATTCTGCATGCCATCTGTACTCCAAGCATCGGCAAGATTTGGGCATGCCAACCATTGCCAGAGCTAGTTAAGACAGAAACATATCAGGCGTTCCCATTTCTCGCAGAAGGACTCCTGTGGTGTTCCAGTGTGGATTTTAAAAAGCCTAGCATTTGCAAGGTCATTTGCACATCTGAGTCTCTATAAGAAGTAACCATATGTTTTTTTTCTTAATTGCCAATCCTTACACTCCTGTCTCTTTCCTTCCCTCTCCCTGAAAAGTGAAGATGATAGTAAAGAAGCTTTATTACACATTAAATTAGTTTCAGTAAGTGGGATCATTAACGAGATCGTAAAAAGCAGTATTTGACTGTTGCAAAAGAGTACTTTTTTTAAAAACCACACCAGATAATTAATAAAGGCCACTGACTCTCCCTGTGCATTTCCAAGGGTTATAATATCAGCGGGTGTTCAAAGCAATTGTTTCCTTTGCGGTCTCCATTTGCTGTGACTGTGTATAGGGATTTAGATCACACGTGCAATGTTGATAGTTGTAGAATCATAGAATCATTGTCGGGTTGGAAGGGACCTTGGAGGTCTTCTAGTCCAACCCCTTGCCCAAGGCAGGAGACCTCATCCCAGACAGAGGGCTGCCCAATCTTTTCTTGAAAACCTCCAGCAATGGGATGCCCACAACATTGGGAAGCAAGCTGTTCCACGGTTTAATGTCTCTCACTGTCAGGAAATTTCTCCTTATTTCCAGGTTGGCTCTCCCTCTGATGAGTTTCTACCCATTGGTTCTTGTCATGCCCTCAGGTGCAATTGAGAATAAGCCAAGGTCCTCTTCAATGTAGCAACCCTTCAGGTACTGGAAGGCTGCTATCATGTCTCCCGTCAGCCTTCTCTTCATCAGGCTAACATGTCCACATTGTCTTCCTGCCTACGAGAGATCCCACACTGAGACTGAGGAAGCTACGGCTGAAGCAAAACCAGCAGGATTTTTCCTCCGTCTCTCACACACACACACCCCACACAGCTTGCATGTCATCAGCACTACTTCAGTAAGCAGAAGTCAACGTTCCTCTGGAGACGTGAACCTATTTGTATAATATATTGGATGTTGGTCCTCATATAGCAGATTATCTGGCATGAAGCTCTGTCTGCCTTTTTCTGTTGAGTCATAAACCAAGTTGCCCAACTCTCTTGCCCTTTCTGTAGCACTGCCAGTTCACCATGAACAGGATTTCTCCAAGTGGGTCGCAAGTCAATCAGATCCCCTAGGCCTCAACTTTCCAAACAGAAGAAATGAAACCAACTTCAGTGAGAAACTCTTCATCACAACAACCCAAATAAACATCATTTTCTCCCAAAACGAGGCTAGAGTAATGAAGTTTTATGATCTGTTAGCTTAATGTTCAGGCTGATTACAACCAGCTGCTTTCCAGACTGCTGCTCCATCTAAACTCCATTCACATTAGCAAGAACAATCCGTTTTTAGCAACATGGGTACCGAGGCAAATCTGGAAGCGCTCTGTTCATTGGCGTTATAGCTTTCCATGTGAAAAGTGCTTAACGGAGCCTACTAATTCATTCATCCTCCCAACAAATGGTATGAGAGAGGCTCAGAGCACTTCATGCGTGGCTGCCAAGTGAGGAGTTTGGGGAGCAGACTCAAAAAGCACTTGAGCCCCAGAACTTGGTTCCCCAGTGATGCCAAAAAGCAAAAGCAATGCAAAAAGTGTTCTGCTTATATACTGCCCCTTAGTGCTTAAAGCACTCTCTGAGCACTTCACAGTTTATTTATGCAGGCTACACATTGCCCACCACCCCCAGCGAGCTGGGTACTCGTTTTACCAACCTTGGGAGGATGGAAGGCTGAGTGAACATTGAGGTGGCTACCTGGGATTGAACCCCAGGTTGTGAGTACAGTTATGGCTGCAATACAGCAGTTTAAGCACTGTTCCATGAGTCTCGGTAAACTGGGGTATATGCTGTGGTTTGGAATGGCAATGGTACCTCGTTTCCCTCTTATTTATTTATTTATTTATTTATTTATTTATTTATTTATTTATTTATT
>JAHTLZ010000252.1:7520372-7564730 GCA_023846285.1 Phrynocephalus versicolor | reverse complement strand
AGGCCCGGGGGCCAAATGCAGCCCATTTGGAAATTTCGAGCAGCCTGCGGCCTCTTCTGCCCACCAGCTCAGCCTGTCACTCATGCCCGCTAGCTGGCCCCTCCCCATACCGGATGGAGACATCAGCTTGCAGTTTTATGGTTTTCCTGCCCTCCCTGCATCTGTCCACCCCCCCCCCCAGCCACCTGCCTAGCCTAGCATTGCTGCAGCACCCTCCCTGCCTCCTTGCATGTTATAGAGCAGGCATGTCCAAACTTCAGCCCTCCTGATGTTTTGGACCACAACTCCCAGAATTCTAAGCTTAGATTGCCAATGACAAAGGACTGTGGGAGTTGTGATCCAAAACATCTGGAGGGCCGAAGTTTCAACATGCCTGTTATAGAGACTTGTCCAAAGTACGGCCTGGAGGCCAAATGTGGCTAAATGGTGAGCCCCCACACATTTTCAACTCAACATATCTGGCCCTCCTTGCAAAAAGTTTGGACACCCCTGCTTTATGGCTATAGAAATTAAGGGTTTAAAAGAAAAGCCCTCTTGAACTGGTTCAGCAGTCCCTTTTTTATCTATCCATCCATTTAGCCATTTTCCCATTTAAAGCCATGTATTTTTACAGAAATAAATCAATGGGTTTTTTTGTCTATATTTATTTCTGGGACATCCGTGTAGAATTTATCCCCTTTTTGTCTGAGGTGGGTCAGGCTGAGAAATGGTGACTGACCAACAGTTTACTGATGAGCTTCATGACTCAGTGTGGACTTAAACTTGGATCTCCTAGTCTTAAATGTAACTGTATATGTTCTCTATTATTTTTCTTAGCTTGAGTAACCCAAATGTTCTTGGATGCTAATTATTACGGTAAGCATCTGGAGACCTCCCATTGCTGTTTGCAACAATCGGAGATATGCAGCCTTTGGAATGGGACATGGTATTGTACTGCAGACAGTTAGGTTCATGTCTGCCCAAAGTATCCCTCTTTGGACTGATGCGCAGTTGTGCTTCTGCATCGACTTGTGTCCACACTTGTTCCTGTACTTCTGTACATATCTCTTTCTTGAGATGTCACAGTCTCTGGACTGATTGGATACAAGGCTGCTGCCAAGGTCAAGGGATGGATTCCCTTATGTCACTCTCATGATAGGGCAGAAAACCACCCATGATACTCACACAATAGAAAGCTAATTAAGGAAAGTGGCAAATGAAAGCTGGAATGAATTATACAAGCTTGCTACATGGGTGTACTTTATAGCTGCAGGATGCAGGTTGTCTGGGTACAGATGGTGGTGATGATTTTTCACAACAAAGACACGAGCCTGGACTACCTTCATCAAAGGATCTCCTGTTGTGCATCCTAATGATTCAGGCAGTCAATATGTTTATAGATATAATTTTGCTTCCCTTTCACTTTTTGTAAACTCCACACATTCTTCCAGCATGCAGATTTATGGAATACCTCCGGTGCTGAATGCAAATAGGCTGTGAAAATGCTGGGGAAAAGCCAGGAAGCTTGCTCTTAAGAATTATTTTAACTAAAAGCAAAGTGTTCTGCTTATATAGCACCCCATACCACTTCAAGTAGTCTCTGGGCAGTTTACAGTTTAATTACAGTATGCAGGCTACAGTATGTATCGCCTTCTGCAACCTAACTTCCCTGTGTTCATTTATATCATGAGCCACCCAACCTTCTATTAATACGGCCTGCTTGCACACAGCTAAAGGCGAATCCTCAGTGCAGCTGATCTTCTCTGTACTCGCCTCCTCTTCGAGGCTGTGAGTTTTGCCTGAAATTATTCCCTTTGAGAGATCCAGTTCACAGGGTGGCTCATCTGTTGTCCTGCTCTCAGCACAAGATTTTGGAACTGATTAGGAGCAATCTGCCATTTCCAGATGTCCATGGATTGAATAAGAAACCAGACACATGTTGCTTTCCCACTGGGGATTTTGAGCCACACGCAAGAGCCTTTGGGGGCATCTGCTCTGCCACCCTTTTTTCTCCTGTTAATGTGGGACTATTTTTTGAAGTAAGGGTTCCATCCAATACTTGATTCTGAAAGTCTTTTGCAGCAGGCGAGGTTTCCTTCCCACCCTCCATTCTCACCTCTCTGAGACACATCTTTTTACAAAGTAAAATAATAAAAGCTTGCATTTATCCATAGTCCATCTTTGTTTGGAGTTCTTGTGGTTTTTTTTCTTGTTTGATTGCCTTGGATTGGTGCTCATTTTTGTTATTGTCACAATAATTTCCCTTGTTACTAATTTTCCTTCTTCTTTGAATATAAGATGGGTAAAACGCCCCATGAAAATAAAGCAATATTTCATTCACTTCTTCTAAAGCTTCTTAGCATGCCTTTCTTAAAAACAACAAAAAGGGGTTCTAGTAGGCAAGGATGTTTTTCATTAAATCCATTAGCAAAATATGTTCAGCATTGATCTAAATTAGGCTAAGTCTGGAATTATCAGGTAGAGATTTTACTTATGTTGGGTTTGTTATTAATCGTGTTGCTGAACTCTCTGTCTCTGTCTCTTTCTCTCTCTTTCTCTCTGACGGTTACTTCACGTCCCTCTTATCGCTGTTCACAGTCCTGCTTGGGACCGGTACAAGGAAATCTTACCGCACGTCCCTCGCGTGACGATGGGAGTTCGTCCCAACCATGCCCCCTGAACTGAGATTAAAATGGGATGAGTGATTCCCCTCCCTGGGCTCGGGTATCTGCTTGTCTCAGTTCTTGTTCCGAGACAAGAGCCCGTGAGGTAAGGCTCGTCACGCAACATGCCATTCTCCCTCTAGTGACATTCGCCAGTACATTCCCTATGGAGTCAGCAACGCAGTGCAGCGAGATTAAAAGACGAATGCCTCCAACCTAGCTCCATAACGCATTGAAGGCAAAGTAGAGGAGATTCGAAAGATCCAAAACAGAAGGTCAGACCAAGAAAATACCGAGAGCGAAGGTTGAGAAGTGCAGATGTTGTCAAGAAAAAGTACATGCAGTAACAGTTGTCATGGTACCATCAATCACGCCCATGGGTACAGGGGAACAGGGACAGTACAGGGACAAGATCACATGACCGTGAGCAACATGATCATGAAACGAACATCAACTCAGAACGAGGAAGGACGTGAAGTAACTGCCTCTCCCAATCTCTCTTTCTCTGTGTCCCTCTGTGTGTGGGTGTGGGTGTGGGTTTTTATTCTTATTTATACCCCTAACTGTGTTTCCAAAGCTCTCTTCTTGTTCTTACAGAATTAACTTATTAAGGGTCTTCAAAATAAGATTGGGATAAATAATGATAATAGAATAGAGGCAGATGTTCTTGTGACCGTACTCTCAGAGTCAAAAGATGCTGGAAGGAAATCTGTCCCAGAAGGAATTTCTGGAGCACTGCAAAATATACACTTTTGCTTGCCATTTATAGTCACCGCAAGTCGTTGCAGTGGCTTTTCTGTAGATGTATCTAGATGCATGTATCTAATAATACCTCTTTTTCTTTCCGACATCCAGCCTATATCAGTGAGGTCATTGAAGCCCCTTTCTCTGAAGGCCTGGTCAGAGTGTTTTCTGCCCCAGGGCACCAGAGCACTCAGCCAAAGAGAGCCCCATTAATGAAGGACACAGCCTTGAGACACAGGCAGCGACAATAGAATAAATGCGGCTTTATTTTATCCCAAGTTTCCTATTTATTGTGGGATTTGGGTAGCATCATTTTATCTCGCTGTCCTCCTCAATGGGAATTAAAAGGTTTTTTTTTTAAAAAAAATGAAATATGGGTGCCCTTCGCATTCCTGTCTGTGCTCCTGTCAGCAGTATCTCTCCCATCTCATCTTTTCCTGCCTAAGGAAGCTTTTAAATTCTAACAATGTCCTGGCTTTAATTCAGAGGTGGACTGAAATGATGTTCTCTGTTCCTGTTTCTTTACTCCCCTCAGCCTCTCTACTGTTGTTGGTAGGCTGCAGTGGCTACACATTTGAGCATAACACACCTGCTTAGTGCAAATTACTCAGTATAAAATATAGTTTTAAGCTGTCACCCTGAACAGCTGTCTTCTTCTTCTTCTTCTTCTTCTTCTTCTATTTCTATACCGCCCGTCTTCCAATGGAACTCTGGGCGGTTCACAGTAATTATAGCGCAACAGTAACAATAAAATCAAAATAAAAAACAGAAGATATTTAAAGCCACTGATAGATAAATGTATGACTGTTAGCTGTACTGCGCAGGGTGAAGAGTGTTCTGAATAGATTGTGTGTTGTTGCACTTATGGGGTTGAGAAGGATTTCTAAACCTTATTAGCAACTGCAAATACAGAATCACAGTGGTGGCATTATTCTAGATTCTTTAATTTGGAGGGGGACATTTTACAAGATGTACTGGAGCTGCCCATCCTGAGGTATAAGAAGAGAGCAATGCTGGTACATCTTTCCATTGAAAGTGAGAGTCACGGATGAGAGTGCGGCATGGCGGTGGAGTGAAGATCCTGTTATGCTGATTATAAGTGGCCAGTTCAACTACCAAGAAGTTCCTTTTTTTTTAATATTCTCCCTCCAGGCGGAAGACTCTTTGACATCCCCCAGTGGGTGCTTTACAAGCCTTCCCTTCTGTGGGGCTGCATCATTCCCTTCCTTGCTTTTGAACTGCAAATGCAGGATGGGTGGAAATGTTGGAAAGCTGCCTAGATGCCCTCAGCACATCCATTCTCGCCTGATTTCAGAAGCTAAGCAGGGCCGGCCCTGGTTAGTACTTGGACGGGAGACCACCAGGGAATACCAGGTGCTGTAGGTGCTGTAGGCGCCTGGTGTAGAAACTGGTAAACCACTCCAGTTTTCCTGCCAAGACAACTCCATGGACATGGAGTCACGAAGAGTAATGATACAACACACAGACACAGACAGAGACAGAGACAGACAGACAGACAGACAGACAGACAGACAGACAGACAGACAGACAGACAGACGAATCAGAAAAATGGCAATTCATTTTGATTTGTGATTTGTCATGGCTTATAAATCACAAATTACAAATGTATTTTTATGACAAATTAACAAATTGGTTCATTGATATTGCCTACTTGATATAGCTCAAGATTGGAACATCTATCCATTTTGCTTTTCCTGCATCCAGATTATTTAAAGCTCAAGTGCTTTCGGTCTCAAATGTATAATCAGAGACGTTTTGGTGAATGATTCAAGAATGAACTGAACCGAAATTCTATAGCCACCTACACTGGTCAAATTCAGTGGGTAACAGCTGTTTCCAATGTGTACCTGTTTGTTATAAACATGGATGAGGAGTCTGTTTTAAAGAAGATGATAGCCCTAATTCATGACTTAAATTCACAGATGTTTGAGTCCAGAATTTTAGGAAAAAATCAATGAAAACCCTAGACCTGGATAGATATATCTGTTTGTCGTTTCTTCTATTTAAACAAAAAGAACACTTTCAGGTTCTTTTCACTCCACATGAGAAGAAATCTATACATTTTGCAAAATTATTAGCAAAGAAAGCAAGGCGACATTAAATTCTTCCTGTCCTTTGTTGCAGGCATTTTATGTGCGGCGTGGCTTCCTGTGGGACAGGTAATGCTATTTGCCAGCCGGAATTAGTGAGAAAAAAACATCAGGGGAATCCTTGAATACATAAACTGAGGCTGATGAATCAATGCAACTGTCTCTGGCAATACTTTGAGCATCCCAAATCACAGGAGGGCAAGAGATTTTAAGGACCAACTTAAATGTCACAAAATGTGAGCAAGCTTGTACGTTCTCTAGAGGACCCATTGAGGACCCATTGAGACTATCAAACAAAGGACAGTACCAAGTTGCTGTTCACCCCACCAACAGCTATATGGCAGACATGGGAGCAGCTATTTGGCAGTGCCATTGGGTCAGGACCTCTTTAAATGCTTAATTGCTCATTTTAACTGTAAGCTGCCCAGAGACCTTTGGGTAGTGAGCAGCATATACGGTGTATTAAATAAATAATAAATAAATGGTGGGTCATTCATGCACAGCAACTACCATCAGAGTTCTGTCCAGAATTAGGGAGAGCAAGGTGGCAAGGGCTGAAGCTGAAGGTCTTTCAAGACCACCTTGATGCAGGTGAATACGATCTGCTCACTCTGGCTTCCTTCTCCTCCTATAAGTTTCCTCTTTGTCTTAATACTACTCCATATCTATCCATGTTTTCCCTTGTGTTTCCCACTCGGTCCCACTGAAGCTCAAGCACAATCCTCCTGAAGACGTCCGTTTCATTTCCCCCCTTCTTGCAGCTTTGGTGAACCACGGCTCTATGTGAAATAGCCCATTGTTACAGCTGGAAGCCCGTTAGTGTTGAAGAAACTTGAGTAAGGCAGTTTTTTGAGAACATCAAAGGAATCCCATGATTTAAGTACTGGAGACTAATAATCAAACAGAGCAAGCTAGTCATCATACGGTACTCCCCAAATTGCTGTGTTGACCTTCAGACACTTTTTTTACTTAAGGATTTTCCTCTTCTAGTCACAGACTTCCTGTAATGTATGTTTCTGGTGTCTGTCTTTTCTGATTCTGTCACTGATAGTAGGAACACTTGAAGCGATGTGGCTTACAGAACAATAATGTTTTTCTTTTTCTAAATGTTTATGATAAATTATAACATGTACAATTCACTTTTTAATATTTGCAATGTTATTTTAACATTTCAGTCCTGAACTCAGCTATCTGACTGTTATGAGTTTTATTTTATTGACCATTTGGGGTGTTATTATTGTAAACTTTCCCAAAGGCATTTTCCAGTTGGATGGAAATGTAGTCAATGTAATCAACAATTGTCACTGAGACCCATTTTAATTTAGTATAGCATATAACCTACCATGTTGTACAGTATGTGTAATCTTCCTCTGAAAAAGAACATACAGCTGTTCTTTTGTGAGTTTGTGTACAGTTGTAAGCATAGACAGGGAAGTCTTAAAATTGTTATAGTTATAGTTGTTTAAATAAACAACCTAAGCAGCAAGGTGGAAAGATGTCAGTTGAAACTCCTTTGATCTTTTGTTTTGAATGGCCTGCCTTGGTTTAGCTGTTATGAATCAAATGCAAGACAGGGTTTGGAAATCCAAAGGGCATAACAAATAATGTGCTCGACCTAAAGTTTAATCACTGCTAGTCAAGGAAGACAGAAAAGCCCGCTTTGCCTGGCCTGCAGGCACGGCGTGTGATATAGGGCATTGGAATGTCACTATTTCCCATGAGTCGAGGGGTGCCCTTGCATTTTAAAAAGGCAGTTTAGAAAGCATCGCAAAGAACAGACACCCTCCACGGTTTGTGCTGCTTATGCATAAAGAGAGCTCTGCTGTGTTAACGTAGTTAAGCTTGGATTACTGCCTCTGTCTTGAGATCAAGACACTTCCGTATGGAGATATTTGCAAAGAGAATACGGATTTGTGTCGTGGCTGTTGGTCGTGGCCTTCCTATCTCATGCTCCCATGACAGAAAGCTGCTCCAGCTGCTGGTTGTGAGATGGGAAAAGAGTCTGCACCGAATGCGGTGTCCCAAATTGCGAAGGGCCTTGATAGCTGGTATTAAGAACAGTACCTCCAAATCAGAACACATCTTTCCCTTGTGTTTGTGACCACTGCTGCTAAGAGTTACAGAGCTGGCAAGCGATGACAGTTCAGAAGAGAAGGCTTCGTTTTAGGTTTGCTGCATTTTCTCAATTTTTCCCAGGTACACGGAGCAGGCAGAAGTGCCGGTTCTTCCCTTCACAAGGAGGCACATTCTTGACAGTTAGAGGAACGTTCACACATAAAGCAGCCCGCAAAGGCTGCACTGTTTGTCAGTAGTCTGAGCTCGAGCCTTCACCTTTCCCGGAGTGCCACCTCTTGCTCCTTTCTCTCTTCACCCAGATTCTGTGACATCACAGCAGTGCGGCGAATGGTAGGGCTGGGTTTGAGTGTGGGCGGGAGTGGTATCAACAAGCCTCTTTTAGCCTGGCCACTGCAAGGATGAGGTGCACAAAACTGAAATAATTACAAAGATGCCACACTCGGCAAGCATTTTTCTTAAATGTTCCCAGGTGAGTTGTTTACTTGTTAAATTCAAGAGCTATCCGAAGTTTCTAAAAATGGGGGGGGGGGCTTTCATGGGAACAGCATGGACGGATGGTAGGACATGTTTGCCGTTTTGATGCAGAGTTGACAAAAAAAATTCTGTCAAACAAGCACAGTTTAAAGGTTTGGATGGAGCCCTGTGCTTTCTTAATTGTGTGTTCATGTGATGCTGTTAGTGTTCAGTTAAAGATGCTCCCTTTCCCTCCTTGTTTTGCCATCTTTTGTTATTCCCCCCACCCCACCCCGCTCTTCCCCGGCTCCCCCTCTTTCTTTCCCTCCCCCTCCCTTCCTTGCCATTTCCCATTCGACGTCAGGAAAGGCCATCTCTGAAGGGCCGGTCGTGCACTTGACCACACCAGCGGACAGTAGCAGGAACCACACCTCCAACAGTGAGTGGGTCCCCAAGCAATGTCCAGTGGTGGCATTTGTTGTTTCTTTCTGTTTCGTTCTTGGCAAGAGTGTGGCGGGGTGTGGGGGGGTCGTCCAGCTATCCACGATGCATGCTTTTCTTTTCTCGTGCATGTTCCTCAGCAACCAATACCATGTGTACACTGGTGTGTGCCTGTGTGTGCCTGTGTGCGTATATACATTCATGTCCTGTATTTCTCTCTGTAATGTGTGCATTATTTCTCTCCATATAAAGAGCAGAACTGAATCTGTTTCGGGAAATTGTCACCGTTTGTTTGAGACAAAACTGCTTTGGCATGGTGCCACACAATTACCCACATATTTCCAGGAGGGGAGCAAAGTCTCCATAAACTTCAGTCCCTAGGGGGTCTTAGCCTACCCACAAATCTTCACCGAGTTTTAAAAGTTACTTGTAAGTAGTTATTTTTTTCTGACAGCAGGGGTCTAAAGTAACAGCAAATGGCAACAAAGTTACTTGACTGATATAACAAGTCATTGTCCTGGCACTTTCAAAAATTCTTTTTAAAATGTAATTAATGGGAATTCCAGAGACATTTTGACAGGGTTATTTCAAGTTTGATGTCGTTCTCTTGTCAACCCTTTTGAAATATGAATAGATTATAGTGAAATGTTAATGAGAGCCCAAGTTGTATAAACATATATATTTCAGCAATACAACTAGTAATGACTAAGCTGTTTTTAAACACTCAGGGGATCCAGCAGGAATTCCATCATGCTGGAAGATGTTGTTTGTGAATAGGGAATATCACCTGGGTTTCAGCATTCCAAAGTGATAATAATTGCGTGCCAGCAAGTCAGTTCCAGGATTTTGCAGGTGGAGAATACTCAGAAGTGGTTTATTGTTCCCTTCTTCTTTCCTTTCTAAACTGAAGTCCTTGAGTCTGTGAAGCTTGCCCGAGGCCACATAGGCTGGCTGTACTTGCACAAGGCACAGTGAGGAATTGAACGTGCCAACCTCTAGCTTCACAGGCAGATATCTAAACCTCTTAACTCTCCATAGACACAACATAAGAACATAAGAAGAGCCATGCTGGATCAGCCAAAGGCCCATCTAGTCCAGCTTCCTGGATCTCACAGTGGCCCCAGCAAATGTGTCTGGGAGTGCATGAGACTAGATATCTGTCTCCTAATACCACTGCACTGCATCTGGCCTGTGAAATACCCTGTGTTTAAGACTGGAGATTACACATCTCCATCATGGCTTGTAACTTGTGATGGACCTTTCCTCCAGGCATCTGTCCAATCCCCTTTTGAAGGCATCCAGGCCAGATGCCATCACCACACACTGTGGCAGGGAGTTCCACAGACTAACAACAGGGTGGGTAAAAAAAAATATTTTGTCTGTTCTCACTCTCGCACCCCTCAATTTGAGTGGACGTCCCCTAGTTTTCGTATTTTACAAGAGGGAGAAGAGTGTCCCTCTATCTACTTTACTTATGCCCTGCATTATTTTGTATGTCTCAATAAGGGAGGTGCCCCAGCTCAGTAATCATTTTAGTCACTCTCTTCTGCACCTTTTCCAGTTCCACTATGCCTTTTTTGAGATCATTTCAATGTGTTCTGTTCAAGTACTCAAGAATGAACAGTAATTGTTCATACTAATATAAACACAGTAAGGAAAACTATAGCAGGGTATCCCAGTTATGCTCCAATTAGTTTTCCCTCCTACAACACTGCACTTTACTTTGTGTGTGTGTGTGTGTGTTTTCTGATGCCACTGGTGATAGAACCACCACTGATGGCTCCCTCTATTGATGCCCGCCTATTTTACCCTTTAGGCTTCTCGTTTCTACTTCTGGAGCCTCCTGTGGCTTGATCTTGTTTCCTCATAGGGTAATGCATTTCCCTCTTTCCAGCAGGATAATGGTTGTCATTGCTACTGGTTCAAATGTGATCATGGATGTAAGCTTCTCCTTGTTTATTTAAAATCAAATTTCCCTCCTGACCACTATTCTTCCGGTGGATTTGTAGTGTGTCCTCTTTTTGCTGGAGTGGGAGCTTGACATTTCAGTGGCATATTTGTGTTACAGAGGATGGAAGTGAGGTAGGTTGACATTACCTTGCCATGGTGGTTGTGTAACCTGCTAGCGGTCCAGCACCCAGCCATTAAAACCAGGTCCCACCCTTCTCCTATGGCAGAAATAGCGCTTTAAAGGCTGAGTAGATTGTGGCTCTTTGCTACTAGTGTTGACAGCTAAGTGTACTCCTAGTAGCTTTACCCAGTCATTCTCTTTTGCGGGGAAGTGCTGACTAGCATTCCACATAGTTTTAATGGTGGGTTTCTACTGTGCAGTTTTGCCTGTATGTCGCAGTGTTTCCCATCACTAGTAAGGCCACACCTCCTTCAACTACATCTGGCTCAGACAGTTAAGTCTGCATTTCTAGGCAAAGGACGTAAACGTTTCTGCTGTAAATAGGACCCCCTAGAGGGGGGCTTACACTGCCAAACACAGGAGCAGTGTAGGATGAACATGCAGCCATTGCAGGCTCAGAAGATGGTCCATTATCCATTTAAGTTAAAAAAAAAGTGGTCCACCTGCACCAGACCCATCCCAGCTAGAGGTGGTTGGTACTCAGAGTGGACTGGTGCCTTCCCAACAAAGAGCTGTAGAAAGCAGAAGGAAGATGGGTATGGCATCCAGAATGAAGTCCTCTGCAGCACCTGCTACGGACAAGTGGTTGTGCAGTGTAATGCCAGAGAGAGAGAGAGAGAGAGAGAGAGAGAGAGAGAGAGCAGGGAGCTAGCCTTTGAAAGTCAAGGACAACAGGAATCAATACCCACACACATGTCAGTAAAGTAAATCACATTGAAAGAAAATGGGCAAAGGGCTCACGCCTGGGTTCCCTTACAAGGAGCTAGAACAAGCTCACTATTCACACCGGTTCTTCGCTTAATATTCTGTCCTCCATCAAATCATTGCATGTTCACAAAGACATTTGATACTGCCCCAGATTATGCATGACTTCAATAATTAACCCTATTCATAAGGTTTGGAACAAGAGGCGTCTTGGCATCCCCTCCTATGAGGTTGGATTGCATGAGCCACTTTGCCAACTGCCTTGGCTGGCTAAAGAACTCTGCCGGAGTCAGACTGCCATATTCTCCATTTACAGACACTGAGGATTTAAATTTGGAGAAGAAAATGCCATTTAAGAGCCCTCGTTTGAAAACGTGGAAGGTGTTATAGAGGGTGCAGTTGGCACTTTATTACCGGCACTCCCAATAACCCCTTCATTAGGGAAAAGTGAGCAATATGTGTGCCTCAGATTTTCTGACATCTAGAGAGGAATTTCTCGGTCTTTATTATTTGTTGAGACAAATTTATGAATAAAGGCTGGTGGGCATTGCCAACATAACAGGATCTGACTGGAATCACTTGTTCTGCACTGCAGTCTTGGGTTGTTGCCAGCAGCTTTACAGAGTAAAGAGGAGGATAAGGAGGGAAGCCGGTGATCCTCCTTTTCCTGATCTTGCGTATGCAAGGTGACATCCGTTTTGTGCTCCGAGAGCTCTGCTTAGAGCTGATTCACTCTTTGCTGTTTAAAATTTGAATGCCAAAAGGACTCAGGCTTAAGTTGTAAAAGGAATGCACGCTGCTGCCATCACTGTGAACGCAGCATGTATATTCAAAGGGAGGGGTCTCTCTGTCGCAAAAATACAGAGGCAGGGGTCTGATTCTTTCCTACCTAGTGACTCTGGGTGGTTCCTTTTCAATGGAGAGAACCCCTGAGACCCTGAGACTGTAACCCTTTGTCCCAAATTCTCTTTGTATGGCACAGAGCAAGAGCAGCCTTTCTGCTACAAATGTGCCAAATTTGGTGCTGATCTGAAGCCCAGATTAAAACTAATAATATTTTGTTTGGACTACTCTCATTTTTAGAATTGCCTTATAGAATGTGGATTTGCTCTGCTAGCATAACATCATTGATGCACTCTCAGGCAGCAATAATAAGGCTTGGCTTTGAATTACTAGTTCAAGATCTCAACAACCATGAATACATTGCATTACAACAGGAAAAGCATGGGGGGGGGGGAAACCACTGTTCTTGGGAAAATCTATTCCTGTGGAAGTTACTGTGAAGATTACAACTGCATTCAGAGGGCTGAGGGAGGGTGGTAGGTGATGTTACAGGTCAGAAAGCTCTGCAGGTGAGCTGTAAGTCTCTCTGGAAGGGACAGACATATACCTCCTGAGCCAACCTGATGAGTCTTGTGAGGTTGATTTCAGTTGTCATAATTATATAATTTGTCTGCAGTTTAGTGAGGTTGATTTCAGTTGTCATAATTATGTAATTTGTCTGTAGTTTTCCACTTCTGCAGACAGTAAAGTGTTGGACAAAGACTGCATCATCTGGGAAGCTTCTTACTATTGAGAAAGAGTCGGAGTTTCTTGTGGACAAGAACAGGAATGTATAGAAGCAGGATTCTTTTATCTCCCTCATGGATGCTTTAGTTTCACCATGCATCTATATGAAGGATTTCCATTTCTTACTGCCAGAACCATTTACAAGAATTATTAAAGACTTCCAAGTTTCTAGTGCTGTCGAGCTTATGCTTCCCTGCAAATATTAAATTCACTTTTTAAAAGAATGAAGTACAAAGTGGGGGTGGGGTGGGGTAGAGGAAGGAGAGCATTAGTCTGCTTGTAAAAGAATGTGAATTTTTAGCAGGGAAGTAGCTATAAATGGCCTTGGTTTATGGACTTTTCACATTGTTAAAAGCCATCTGCTACAACCGTAGCCAGCTTAATTGGAATGCACTGTTCTATTAATGGGTACATGAGAGGCCTGTCAGAGAGAACTGCAAATCACCCTGTTCTATGTCCCCCCCCCCTTTCCTGAGGTTTTTGAGAAGAACAGTTCTTTACAAGTGTAAAATTTTGGTAAACATTTGCCTGGGTGAAGCTGGGGAAAGGATCAACCCCATCAACTAAAAGTCATGTGCACATAGGGCGTGCAAAGAGGCTAGTCTGCACGCATCCCTTCAAAAGCTTGGTTTTAGGTACTTTTGTGATTCTGTAAAATTGGGGCCCCAGATGATGGCCACCTCTTTTAGGAGATGTAATTCCATTTATGGAACCTCCGTTCTAACTCCCTGCCACAAGTGAGGTGGTTGGCATTCCCCAAACTTCTAGGGTTGGTTTCTTGATCTTGTGCCAACTCTGCTTATTGCCTGGACAGTTGATGGCATGTCAGCGGCTGTTTCATTATCGTTGAACCTTTCCCCCCTTCTTTGCCCCCTCCTGTCCATATGCCAGCTATATTAGCACTGAGCTTGGTATGATTTTTGCCAGACCCCCGCCCCCTCACCCATTAGGCTTTGTCATGCTTTATTTGCCTCTAGTGGTGAGATGGGAGAAAGAGCTGTTGCTATGTTTATGGGAAAATAGATGTCTTAAGCCATCAATAAACAATTGTCCCTCACCTGAGTGGCTCCTCTTCTCCAGTCATCATGTTCTTGTTTATCAGACTGATTTATTCTGGTGTGCATTCAGAAAGCCTGTCTCAGCTTAAAATTCCAGAGGCTGTGAGTGAGTGTGTGTGTGATTGTTTACTGTCCTCATAAATGTTATTTTAAAGTCTTTATCCAGGTGATTATAGTAGTACAGGATGCAAAAGCACACTCGAAGTACATTGCATCCAAGAACTTGCTGCTAATAAACTAGCAATAAAAGGACCCTTTCTCCTCAGTGTGTTCTATTTCATTCTCCACCCCCACTTTTGGCTTCATTGTGGGCAGTTGTACTTCATTCCTTTTACTCAGGTACAAGTAAGGCCCAGCCTGAGGTTCTAGAAAGGTTATTATAGAAAATCAACCATAAATGAATTTATAGGCTGAATGCCATTACCATACAATAGTCGGGACTTCTGAAATGTTGATCTTGGGATTGTCCGTTGACATCATCTGCCTACCATGGCAGCCAGCCAGCCGAAAGCTTGTCTTATCACAGAATGACTTCAACTGGCTGTAAATTCCTGTTGGGCCCTTTCATTCTTGATAACTATATTTTAGAGGTGGGGGCAATAAGTTGATGACAGAATTGCAGAAGGAAATATTCTAGATTGCAGTGAGCGGCAGGAAAAGAACCTTCATCTGGGAATCACCCCTGGCTTTATCCTGTCTTGCAGTGTTTAAATGGACATAATATCTAGGGCAGTGGTGATGAACCTTGGGCACTACAGATGTTTTGGACCACAACTCCCAGAATTCCAAACCTGTGTTGCCAGTGACAAAGGACTGTGGGAGTTGTGGTCCAAAACAGGATCTGGAGTGCCCAAGGTTTGCCACCACTGACCTAGGGAAATCCATGTTCACATGTTCCTTTTACATTGTATAAGCAACGTATGACTATAAGTTCTTCCAGGCTTGCCATTCTTGGCACTTCAAATACATGGAGCTTGTTTGGAATGTCCACCATTCCACCTTCCTGATGATGGGATTGCCTGCCCATTTGCTAGGTAGGCAAAGAAATCTATCCTTTAATGAGTAATTAATTGAAATTCTCCAATCATTGAAATACCCAATTTGTATACTGTATATAATTTGTTATTTCTCCATATGCTTTGCCTTCTGGGAGTAGCTGGAGGAGGTAAAATTTAATTTTGTCGTATTTATGGCAAGATCAATCGACATATTAAAAAGTAATGTTTTCTGCTGACTGACTTTGCTGAATGTCAGCCCTGGAACGCCGAATGCCTACCAGAAGATAGTTATGAAATCATTCTCTCTGCTGGCGTATGATGTTATTTATTGAAATAACCTGATGTAAAAACAAGTCTATAACTGACATTGTTCTTTTTCTAAAAAAATGTGTGGCATTTTATATTCTGCTCTTTCATGTTAGAGGGAGCTCCCTTAATGTAGAAAGTTGCCTGTAGAGAGGCTGGCTTATATGAACTATTCCAGCATTGATATGCATGAGGAATGGAACCATTTCTGAAAAAATCCCCTTGCTCTGAGATCAAGAATTGGCAAAAACAGACATTGCTGTTGGTTACAGTCCATCTGGGTGATCTTATATTCCCAGAATAGTTTATTCAAGCCTTATTGGCTGATCAGTTTTTTGGGAAAGTGCATTAACTGGGGAAGGCAGACGTGTTTTTGCTTTTGTTTGTTTTCTGTACTGACTGCAAGTCATCCTTTATCTGGGGAGGAGACAAATGATGAAATTAAACTCCTGGGCTTTCCCCCCACCTCACCTTTTCCCTTAGCTAAATGAGCAAAATATCTCTGCTTCCCCACATTAGGTATAGCAATTAAGAATTTATATGGCTATTCATTCTAGATAATAATGAACAAAAACTGTTTTTTGCACTCTTGTCCTTTGCAGTTAGATGGAAATCAAGGAGAAAGAGAGGGTTGCACCAAGAGAGCATAGTTTGGTGGGGCTGATGGTTACAGGGCACAAGGTACTTGTGTATCAGTCAGCATGGACACTCCTCAGATGCACGCTATTAAATGGACAACTCCTGCTTCTTTTTCTCCAGTCTGCGGTTAATTCACACCATCCCTGTATATGAGGAGGTAGTTAATTTTTCAGAATTAACCCTGGTTAGGAATGTGACACACACATGTAAAGGGAGACTGAGGGGGAAAGAAGGAAACAGAGCAAATTAGTGCACAAGTACTTAAACAAAGGATTTGGTTGATCCACTACCAGCCTTAGAACTTCTTACCTGCCCACTTGCCAATTCAACCAGGGCTGGCTGTGAACCTTCCTTCCAAAGAGTGGTAGTAACCTGAATCCTTCAGTTAAATAAAGTCTCATCCTTTCACCTTCTCTTTGGACAGATAATGCCACCACTTTATAAGCACATGGATGATGGAACATAAGTCTGAAGTTTCTTTCACCCATTTCCAAGAACCATAGACTAACTGATCTCAGTCCTCTGGGCTCTTTTTGAAGTGGAAAGGTGGGCTGGAATCAGAGCTAAAGAAATTAAAGTGGCATATTGCTTGTTTAAAACACACTGAAGTCATTAAGGCAATGTTTCTTCCCCATTAAGGCACGTGTGATCACGAACCCTGGGGAATATTGCCATAAGGCAGAATTGACTCGATAACACACGAGTATTTATTGTCAATTTTATTGGTAAACTCTCACAAATGTTAATACACCAACAGCAGCCATATATTCAGATATAATTGATAAATAATACTTGTATGCCATCAAGTCACTTCTGCCTTATACCAATGTTTCTCAGAGTTTTCTAGGTTTAAAGCGATCAGAAGTGGCTGACTGCTCCCTTCATCTGGGGGTGCTTTACAACCATGTAGCTTGCCCATTGACACATAGTCTGGCTGTTCCCCGAGGATGTACACTAAGGAATGAAACTTACAATTCTTGGTGCTTCAACTCAGTGAGTGATCCAGCCAAATATATTCAAATGCTTATTTTAAATTCTGAATATTACTTGTGTAGGCACAGAGTCCAAGAAGAATTATTGTTTTGCTAACTATAGCGCATTACATGCTATTAAAATGTAAATAGTGTTTGGCAATACAGTATTACATAATGATGTATGATAATTATTACTTGGTTTACCTCAATTATTTTTCACTATGTGGTTTATATCAGTATTGTAAACAGCTCAAATTATTAGGTCAATTTACCTAAACAGATATGGTTCGCCTCAAATTACAGTTTACTTTGTTCACTTGGAATATTTATTCTGTTACTGTATATCGTTTTCTTTAGAATTTCTTTGCATCCTTCGTTTAAAAAAATCCTCTCCAAGCGTTCCTGGCATAATGAGGTTGTGAACTACCTAGGGAGTACTCTAGCATCTGGAGGAGGTATACAGGTGAAACTCGAAAAATTAGAATATCGTGCAAATGTTCATTTATTTCAGTAAGTCAACTCAAAAGGTGAAACTAAGATATGAGATAGACTCATTACATGCTAATCGAATTATGTCAAGCCTTACTTTGGTATAATTGTGATTATTATGGTGCACAGTATATGAAAAACACAAATTCACAGTCACAGAAAATTAGAATAATGTGAAAAGGTTCCCTATTCACAGTAGTGCATCAAGAGCCATCATTCACAGACAAATCGTGGACATGGGCTTCAAATGTCGTATTCTTCTTGTCAAGCCACTCCTGAACAACAAACAATGTCAGAAGTGCCTTACCTGAGCTACAGGAAAAAAACAACCTGGTCTGTTGCTCAGTGGTCCAAAGTCCTCTTTTCTGATGAGAGCAACTTTTGCATCTCATTTGGGAAACAAGAACCCAGATTCTGGAGGAAGATTGGAGATGCAAACAATACACGATGCTTGAAGTCAGGTGTAAAGTTTCCACAGTCTGTGTTGATTTTGGGAGTCATGTCATCTGCTGGTGTTGGTCCACTGTGCTTCATTAAGTCCAGGGTCGATGCAGCCATCTACCAGGAGATTTTGGAGCACTTCATGCTTCCTTCCACAGATGAGCTATATGGGGATGCTGAGTACATATGCATGCTTATACATTTCAGAGGTCTGATATTGTTCTAGTATTTCCAATCCTTGTAATTATTGATGTCATGTAATATTCTAATTTTCTAAGATTGTGAATTTGGGGTTTTCATAAGCTGTACACCATAATCATCACAATTATATCAAAGTAAGGCTTGGCATTTTTCCCTTAGTATGTAATGAGTCTATCTCATATATTAGTTTCACCTTTTGAGTTGACTTACTGAAATAAATGAACATTTGCACAATATTCTAATTTTTCAAGTTTCACGTGTACAAACTAAAAGAAGTGGCTTGATGGAGGTCAATCCTTGTCATGGCACTGTTTGAAAGCATAACTCTTTCAAAAGGAAAATTTACCAGTTTGACAAGAGATGATAGGTGCGACCATTAGGGGAAATGGGCCACTTAGACTCAGTTAACCCCCAGTCTTTCTATTCCTGCTGGCCCAACCTTTGTTTCATTCTTGCTGTACTCCTAACCTTATTGCATGGAAAGTATTGGGAAGGGGAGAAATAAAATGGGAGAATGAATCTGACAGCACATACACAACAGACATTTGATCAGCTGTCTATGGGTACTGTCTTTACCGGCCTCAGAAGAATGGGAGGCTGAGTCCAGCTTGAGCTGGCTACCTGAATCTGTTGGGATCAAACTCAGGTCATGAGCCAAGGCTTGGCTGCAGCACTGCAATTTAACCACAGTGTCATAGGGCTGGATGAATTAATTTAAGCCAGTAATAGACATTGCTTTGGAGAATGCGTGGTAGCAAATCTAGCATGTCTTTTCTGGCAGTCCTGATGAGGACACTGACAATGTCATTTTTTAAATCTGAACAACGAAGTCTCCATGCTGTATCACAAACTTCCCTTGGTTCAGAAGCCAACTCCCACACAGCTGTCCAAGAAAATATTATTTCACCCAGTGCGTTGTTAGTCTGTGGAACTTCCTGCCACAGGATGTGGTGATGGCATCTGGCCTGGATGCCTTCAGAAGGGGATTGGACAGATTCCTGGAGGAAAAGTCCATCACAAGTTACAAACCACGATGGAGATGTATCATCTCCAGGCTTAAAACCGGGGTACTTCAAGGGCCAGATGCAGGGGAGTGGTATCAGGTGACAGAGATCTAGTCTCGGGCACTCCCGGATGCATCTGGTGGGGCCACTGTGAGATACAGGAAGCTGGACTAGATGTGCCTTTGGCCTGATCCAGCATGGCTCTTCTTATGTTCTTACGTTCTTATGTTTATGTAAGAAATATAAAGCTTTCATGGGTGTTTTGAGCATTGTGTTGTGCTTTAAATCTTGGCCTTCATCTATTTTTAACCCTTATTTTTGAAACTGGATCTGAGAAACCTGCCTCACCCCCTCCATGATGTCTCTTTGCTCATTCCGCAGACAGATTTGTTATTAAATCTCACTAATTTTAATCATAACCCATCTTCAGGATTCAATATGGGAAGCAGCAAAGCTACAGACAATGCTTTGGCTTCTGTTTGTTAAGGTTGGATGCATCAGTCCATAACATCGGGGGTTCGTTGGCGCAAACGACTGCCAATGGTGTCAGTCCCGTTATTGTTTTGTTCTCCTCCAAACAGAAAATCGATGGTGTCAGAAACACGAAGATCATTCCGTGCTCACAATCGATGAGCTCTGATTAAAGCAGTTGTGTCTGTTGGGTAAATTTGCTGCATCATAATTAGAATTATTAATTAAAATAGGAAATCAATTGACACAAATTAAGCCACAAAGAAATTTTGCTTTATTGCTTTGACATTGCTGTCTCTAGAGGCCCTAAGAACTGTGACAATTACGAACATGACTGTTGCCAGATGTCATATTTTTTTTTTGGGGGGGGGGGAGAGAAGACACTAGTATTTGAGTGTATTTTTAATGGCTTGGCACAGAGCCATTGGTCCAACATATGAGCAAACTTACTGCTGATTAAGTCCTATAGCTGCCAACTGATCTGAATACTTTAAAAAAAATCAGACCCTGAAACTTCAGTTGATTTAATTGTGAAATTTTATCAACTGCAGCTTTAGTAAATTGATTGTTGTACTGGACCAGTTTTAATGGAAGAGATAAACTTTATATCATGGCTCTTGCAATTAAAGACCCGATCACTTTATTTTGAAGGCTTTTTTTGCGGTTGTTTTGGCATGTTCTCAAAACAGGGAATATGAAAGATAGAATTTTCTTCTAACCATAAGTAGTTGTTTGTTTGTTTTAAATTAAATTGTTAGCCTTTGTGAAAAGACAATTTGGTTTAGAGGATTCCGTTACTGAAATACTAAAAAGTCACAAATAAAGCAAGTGTTTGAGCGCTGCGAGGTTCCCTCATTGAGTAAAGATGATGTAAAGATGGGATCTTGTCTTACTAATGCTCTTGACTTAAGAACAATGTGCATCATATCTCACTCATTAGTTTGTTTGTTTGTTTACTTAACTGCTCTGTCTTTGCCTAGTGAGGAGTTCAAGTGGACCTCAAAAGCTAGCCTTGATTGTAAAGATTTGCGACATACTAAACATTGTTCAAATTAGAACTTCATAGGAATACTAAGGTATATATTAAAATGTGCTGTATCTCAAACAACATATTTATCCAAAAATATATTTATTTATATTTAATTATATCTATCCAGATGAAAATACATTTATCTTTTGAATAGATATATTTAAGCATAATCAATGATCACTGCCCTGTATTTCCACAAGGCATAATACATTAAAACTACCAAAAAGACATCCAAACCTGACATACACCAGTAGCAGAGGCAGGTAGAACTGAAAAGAAAGGATAGGAAGGGAGTCGGACCCAGGGGTGGGTGAACTTAGATGGAGTTCCGTTTTACACAGTAATGAAACTGACTTTGACAACGTGCTGGGAAGTGATGATTTCCATCTCCCCTGGACCATATTCTAATTGATTCATGTACTGTCTTTCATAATTCAAAAATTCAGGGCCACATGTGTGAGATGAATGGCCATGAGCTTTTACTGAGAAGGTGAACAGAACGATTTAAATTATCAGGTGCCTGGCAATTCCACAGAGAGCAGTTTTGTGGCTCTTTTCTCATATGAAAATATTATGTCATTTGCTGCTTTCCAGATGTCAGCTGTAGAACTTCATTAGCTTGTTTTATAATGGGCAGCATACCTTGAGAAAGTTTTTGGCTTTGTCCTCCACCCCAAAAGCTTATCTGCATGTCTGCATCTGTCTTTCAATTAAATCTTTAGTCAGTGACTTTGAAGTAGTGACATCCCATACAAATAAAAAAACCCACCCTATTTTGAATTGCTGCTAAAAGAGTGTTTGCTCTGATTGGCAACTTACCTGTGCATGGAAATAATACTATTCAGAGGTCCTTATCCGAATGTCCCTTCTCTCTCCAGTATAAGGTGTGTGTGTGGAGGGGTGTGTGTGTGTGAGTAGGAAAGAATGGTGTCACTTGTGTCATTCTGTTCTTGAAAGTCTTACACTGGGGACGAGGCTGAAGATCTCATGGTGCTACTTGAATTTATCTTTGTTCTCGTTGGGAGGAGACCCTTTTCATTTCCAAAGCTGTTAATATCTGATGTGTTTTCCTTTATAGTATCTAGGTTGTTTTATGGCTGCTTTTATTCTGCTTGATTGATTGCTTGGCGTTTTACTGCATTTTTAATATCTTATCTCACGGTCTACACTCAAAATTGTATATTGAAGGATAGTAGTAAATTGTGTGCCTTTTTTCTTATAAGAGGGGACAGTAGTAAAACTCTGAGATATGTACTTTGTTAAAGTATCAGAAGTTATAAAATGGTCTGCATCACCAGACCTAACATTAAGTGTGCTGCTAATGTCTGGTGGTATTATCTGCCTCACAAGGAGTGTGTTCATATTTCTATTAATGGTGACACTATAGGAAAGAACTGGATTGTTGGAAACATTCTAATTTGACTCCCTGCTGAATTTGGGTTTCATAGTTAGAAAAGTTAAAGAATCCATTCATCACAAATTTTCTATAAAATGCTGTCTTTTCCTTAACATGTCAACAAAGGTATCTATCAAACATATTCTTCATGTGTTTGCCAGTCCTTCACAAAGGACTTACTGGGATCATCTTTCCATCAACGATATCTCGTACGGAGATCATTTTGCATTCGGTTCAATCCAAGAAGGTCATATTGGCTTGAAACTCGACTGCAGATTGTTCTTATGGGAGGGTGTTTATTGGGCTGAGGATGGGGGACGTTCCAAGAACCTTTGGTTTATCCAGATATTTTGAACATCAGTGGCTTCATCCAGATGGAGCATTTGTTACACTTTAGGTACTCTTATGATACTCTTATTATTCTTACCATCCAGAGAGAGGAAGGAAGGACTGAACAAGTGCCAACTGCAACAAAGTGAGAGAAAATCCCCATTCTTCCATGTTTCATAAAACTACTTCCAGGAGGTGGGGGCCATGTTTGTTTCACTTTGTGAAGGTGGCAAATTTCATGGGGCAGGTGCTTCTTTGGATGCTTTCAGTTTAGTACTATTCCACTTAAAGAACTAAGCACCTATCCTGCAAAGATCCAGTAGAAGATCTTTTCTAGAGTTCCTTCCAGAGTTTTAAAACTGTTGTTTCTAAAAGCAGCTGTTGTTGAAAAAGATGTTGAAACAGACAAAAGATTTTTTTTACCCAGCATGTTGTTAGTCTGTGGAACTCCCTGTCACAAGATGTGGTGATGGCATCTAGCCTGGATGCCTTCAAAAGGGGATTGGACAGATTCCTGGAGGAAAAGTCCATCACAGGTTACAAACCATGATGGAGATGTGTAATCTTCAGGCTTAAAACCAGGGTACTTCAAGGGCCAGATGCAGGGGAGTGGTATCAGGAGATAGATATCTAATCCCGTGCACTCCCAGATGTGTTTAGTGGGGTGACTGTGAGATACAGGAAGCTGGACTAGATGGGCCTTTGGACTGATCCAGCATGGCTCTTCTTATGTTCTTATGTCCACCACCCTCAGAACATGAATGGTTTACAACTTTGAGTCACCTCATTTTATTGGACTGCAGTTCCCAGAAGCCTGACAGATGTACTGGCTGAACACCTCAATTACCCAAGATTGGGAACAACTGTACTAAAGTAAATGAGTGGGAAATAGAGATGGGCCATTCATTTCAGAATTGTTCTGCTTCTGAAATAAATCACAGCAGCACAGCTGCCATTTCGAACTGGGACCCACCCTCCGAAACAAAATTAACCATTGACTTACCTTGGTTTACCTTGCGCAAGGTGATACCCCAGTGAAGTAGCCTCTGATGTGTCATCTTTCCTTCTCTGGTTTCTATCACACAGAAAAAAATTGTGTCATCCACAAACTTGCCCACCTCACTGCTTTTCCCTATCTCCAGGCCATTTATGAACAGATTGAAAACCACCAGTCCCAGGACCGATCTCTGGGGCACACGGCTTTTCACCTCTCTTCATTGTGAAAATTGCCCATTGATCCTTTTGTTTCCTGGATCTCAACCAGTTCTCAATCCATAAGAGGACCTGCCCTCTTATCCCCTGACTGTGCAGTTTTCTCAGCAGCCTTTGGTGAAGGACTGTGTCAAAAGCCTTCTGAAAATCCAGATAGACAATATCCACTGGTCAACCAAATCCTCATGCCTGTTGACCTTTTCACAGAATTCTAAAAGGTTTGTCAGGTAGGACTTACCGTTACAGAAGCCATGCTGATTTTCCCTCAGCAAGGTTTGTTCTTCTATGTGTTTTAAGATTTTCTCTTGGATGAGGCTTTTCACCATCTTCCCTGGGACAGATGTAAGGCTAACCCGCCTGTAGTTTCCTAGGTTCCCCTCCTTCCTTTTTAAAAAATTGGTGTGACATCCGCTATCCTCCAGTCCTCCGGCACTATGGAATGCCCTCCTGAGTGAGACCCACCTGGCACTGATGCTGATGACATTTTGTTGCTAGGTAAAAACCTTCCTGTTCCAGAAGTTTTTAAATTGATGATTGTGGGTCCTGATGGCAATTTTAGTGTTGTGTTTTAATGTATTGTATTTATTGTACTTAAATGTTTTTATTGTTTTAATTTTATTGTAATTTTGATGTTTTAATTATTTAATTTGATTGTGAGCTGAGTAGTAGGTGGCATACAAGCTAAATAAATAAATAAATAAATAAATAAATAAATATTACCATTAAGAGATATGCAATTTCATTTTTCAGTTCCTTAATAACCCTTGGGTGGATGCCATCTCGGCCTGTTTAATCCATGGAGCCATACAGTTTCATTCCAGAACTAGGGATGTTCTGTAAGGTCATAGCTTCTGTTTGCTTTGTAAAGACTGGGATTGATTCTGGCTCTTGTCCAGGTAGCCAGTCTTTGGCTACACACACACTAATTTAAAAGGAAATAAAGACATATCCATTTTAAACTCTGAGATGGAATGAACTGTTGCCATGAAGAGTAGGTAGTAGATATATATTTAAAGTGCTGTCTCAATGGCAATGGAGAACATACGGACACCAAAGAAGGAGAGATCTTTCAGGCATATTGGATCACAACTATTGAGTGCTTTGAAATTAATCTGCAAAGCTTTGGCAGCACACAGATTTTATACTGAGCCAGGATAAATAGCATAAATGTGTTGGATCATTTGGAGCTGCCAGGGGTATAGCAGCAGCAGCAGCAGCAGCAGCAGCAGCAACATTTGAAGCAAAATGTGTCCTGTAAGGGATGCAATTTGGAGTGTCCCCACAAAGAGAAGAGTTAACACTTCCAAAAATTCACTGGGGTGGGGGGAGGGATTTTTTTTCCTGTTCCAAATAATGTGCACTCAGAAGCAACATTCTCCCCTAATCTGCTTGCCTAGTTTGATAGCCAGTGTCCCAAATACAGGGCTATTTCCAGAAATGCAACTGGCTCATAAGGGCATGTTCTACAAGAAAATCTCAAGAGAGTCACTCCTCAAATGTGGGAAATGCTGTCTGTTCTTTGTAAGGCACATTTTATTTGGAAGAGAAAGAATATTAGAGATGTTTTGACACCTTCACTAAAAAATCTGTTCCCTGCAAAGACAGAGCTATGATTACATGGGGAGTGAGCGCCTGTAATGTACTTTGTGTGGAGCTGTTTGCTGAGTTTTTGAAGTTGAAGCTATGTTAGGCTGTGAAAGCATTTCAACAAGAAACACAAAAACAAAACAAAAGCCAAACCCCCACCCGCACACAAACAACCCAACAATACAATTGGAAAGGCTGTTGTATTTCAGTGTAAGCTTCCATGAAATAAATCCACTCAGACGTAGGTGTTAGAATATAGATACTCTAAGATTAAAGAATAACTGGTAATGATTATTGCTGTTTACATATCCAGGCTACCAACAAATTGAATGTCAAATGGGTCATAAATCATTACTGGTAGTCTTGTACCATTTCTCTGCGAAGAGACAAATACAGTGGTGCCTCTATTTATGAGTTTAATCCATTCTGAATGCATGCTCTTAAGTCGAACAACTCTTAAGTAGAGCAGCCCTATCTAAAACATTTAAAAAAGTAAAATGAAAAAGAGACGTGCTATACTAATCCAACACAGTAAAAAAAGAATTTTAAAAAATTGTAAGTAGAGCACTCCACATATAAAATTTGTAAGGCAGCAGTTAAAATGCCAACATTTTTTCTTAAGTCGAGCCACTCATAACTAGAGGTACCACTGTATCTGCTGTGAGCTAAGACTGTTTTTATCAACTTTAGTTGATGGCCCAGCTGTGCACCTACCTGGTTAAGAAGTGCCTAACAATAGTGTTTCATTCATTGGTGAGCTCTAAAATAGACTACACTTACACTCTATAAATAGGGCTCCCCTTGAAATCAGTACAGAAATTTTGGTAAGTTTATGATTCTTGGTTGCATCAACAGAAGCATAGTGTCTAGATCAAGGGAAGTGATAGTACGACTCTATTCTACTCTGGTCAGACACTACCAGGAGTACAGTAGGACCCCGGTATCCACTGATTCATTATCCACTGATTCAGTTAATCACTGTTGTCAGGGGAAAAAATTAAATTATTCAACAGCCACAAAGCAAGCTGTAAAACAAGCTGTTGTCACAAACACTAGCTGTAAAGAAAGCTATTGTCAAGACTCACAAATAGCATCTGTAAACCAAGCTACTCTCACAAACAGTGGCCATAAAGTAAGCTACTGTCTCAAAACAGCAGTCATAAAGCAAGCTACTGTCAGGGAACAGCTGTTTGGGGGTGGGTGGGCAGGCTTTCTCTCTTTTCCACGATTTTCATTATCCACAGGAAGGCCTGGAACCACATGATGCCCAGTTCTGTGCACCTCAGTTTAAAAAGGCAACCTTGACAACATTGAAAAGGTCCAGAAGAGGGGGACCAGGATAGTTAAACGTCTGCAGGAAATGTCATACGAGGAACAGCTTAGGGAGCTGGGAATGTTTAGCCTTACAAAAAGAAGGCTGAGAGAGGATATGATACCCATGTTAAATAGTTGAAAGGATGTCATGTTGAAGAGGGGACAGGTTTGTTTTCCATGGTTTCTGACTCGGAGCAATGGTTTGCTTGTGTGTTGGTGCTGTTACCCAGGGCTATCAAATAACTGAGTAGCTGAAGGTGGTAGTCCAGGCACTGTATTATCTCTCTGTGACTTTGCAATTCAGTGGGTGTTGGTATCTTCAGTTTTCTGCAGGCAGCGACAACAGAATTCATAATAGGTTTATGTTTGCTTTCAATTTGCTAAGCAGATTTGTTATCCCAGTTATTCGCACAGTGATTCAGCTTGACACAATTCAGCTCTTGTGTTCAATTATCTGTTAATTAGATACTGTAGCATCTGTCAGGATTGATGGACTTGTTAGTGTTAACAAACTCCTATGTTATGGGGCTACTTCAGAAAAATCCAAGTGGATTATTACCTTTGTTTTCAGACCCCAAATTAGATTTTTCTAACTTTTCAAGTATGTTTAATGTAGAACTAAAGATAATAAAATGAATAAAGTTTGGCCAATTATGTACTCCCATAATGTTATGCTTATAATGAAGATGATCCTGTTACATCCTTTAAATCCATGTAGACACTGTGGTTTCCATCACATTAGCATCAGGACTGAACATTTATTGTCTGTCATGAAACTGGGCAGGATGAGTTTTGGCTCCTAAGGTTAGCTTTCAAGTCTTTATTTGAACCCTACTGAGGGTGATTGAAATAAAAATGGTGGTTAAACTTTAGGCAAGGTGTGTTTGGTCTTTACAGGTGGTTATAGGACAATTTTTAGCTGTCTGGAAAAGCTGTGAAAATTCTTAAAAAAAAAAAAAAAGCTTTAGGCCACCTAAGATTTCTTGAATAAAAGCCTTAAACCTTTGTGAGTTGCATGCCATTTAGAAATGCAGAACAAATGTTATTTAATGTGGTAGTCCCCAAATTTCAAGAAAACAGCCATTATGTTGCACAGAAAAACTTAAATATTTCAAAAATTGAAAGAACAGCGCCTGTTGGGTTCCTGCCATTTCTTTATTTCATTTCAGCCTGAAGATACACACAGAACAGTGGTTCAGGAGGAGCCAACGGTGTAGGGCATGTGTGTTGATTCTTACACACTGAAAAGAAATATGTGTTTTAGGAGGAAGAAAGAATGTAGTGTGTCCTTAGTGTTAATACTTAGGAAGGAAGTGTGTCACAACAGTTGAATAGTTTAAAGGAACATGATTTTCTAATGGATCTTAATTGTTAAAATGTTGGAATAAAACACTGACTTGTACAGAAGATTTTCTACCTTTGAGCATAGTTAGATGGGTAACCTTCCCTCGAACATTCATTTTAGGAGTACAATATCAAGGATATTGTTTATTATGACTTTTAACATCCAAAGAGTATAATTCTGAAGTTCCTGGTATTCTTATGATTTCTTTGCCAGGAAAGAGTTTGTCTTTTCCCCCCCAAACTATGTGGCAAAAACCTGAACAACCGAACATCCATTATCTGTTAATTAAGTAATTTTTAAGCAACTCAACAAATTAGATGTGGCAGCTGAATTCAATAGAGTGCGTCTAGAAAAACTGCTGGAGCTGGTACATAAAATAAAGAAGATTGGACACTTGGGCAAACCTTAGCTATTACTGCATTGGCTGATTTTAAAAGCTTTCTTTTCCCTTTTATTTTTAGTGATGAGAAATAGAGACGAGAAATGTTCCATCTCTTTGTATGCCAGCTATTCACATTGGCCTTTGAGAGCAAACCAATAGAAAACACCCTAAATGTGATCCTAAACGGAACAGTGTTTCCTTGGGTTAGACACCTCTTTGTTTTCCAAGTTCCGAAACCATCCTGGTCTAGGTTGTAGGCAGCCAATATGTTGCTGGCATTAACAGGGTGGCCACACAAGAATAAAAGTAGAAGAAAAGACATGAATCTCCCTCCCCCAGAAATGAGAAAAAGGAAAAACCATTTTGTCTAGAAATGCATATGTTAATTAATATGTACAGATCCAGAAGCAGAAAGGATTGCTGGAACATAAAAACAATTCAGAGTGATCCCTCCAGAGTGGGACAGGCTGTGTGGCTGCCAAGGCTGCTGTCCAGGTGCTGGTAACTGCGGGTGGACAATTTCAACGTCCTGACGTCCTTCCTTCTGGTTCTAGGCTGTACTCCAGTCAGGCGTCGCCTTCAAAAAGAGGACTGTCTTCTGGCACCATTGAACTAGACAGCTGCCCTCTATAAAAGAGGACCAGGGGCCACCCATCAGTTGCATTTTACTGAAGCAGCTTATGTACTCCATTTTGTTAAGATGTATGAGAGAGGGCCACCCTTTCAGGCAAGGACTCCGACCATTTTTGGCTCTCCTGGAGATCTGTGTGGCTGAGGAGAGTGATTCTGAGGAGTTAGTCATCCCACCCCCACCCCACCCCACCCCGGAATGGCTACCTTGGCTTAGCTTCACTTGGCTTCTCATCTAGTGGGTTACATGGCTTAGAGGCAGCTGTGCTCCAAGGGCAAAGGGTTGTCTCCCATGTCCCAGGCCGAGAGGCTAAATGCTACACTATAAAAATGTTACTGGCAGCAATATGGTGGCTTTTCACTGCAGCGGCACAGAGAAGCAAAGCAGACACTTACAGAAAAAAAGATGACTCTGGTCATTCCTACCCTCCTGATCTGAGCAGCCCTCTGTTCCATATATGAATGCATCAAGTGCCTGATAGCTGAACTGAGGCTTATGAAGGCTAAAAGTATGTGGAAACAATACTTGAACCAAGCTGAGGATCAATATTTGGAGGGGGGCTAGCTTCTCCCTCCTAACGGAGTGTGGGAACCAACTATGTCCCATTGCAGAACTGTAGATTTGCAAGAAATCAGTCCACTCGTGAAGAGCTTGAATGGTCAGAAAGTTCTTCTAATGTTTCCTTTGAAATGTCCTTTCTTGTAATTTGAACCTACTTTCTTGTAACTTGAATCTAAGGATATGGAAACGAGACCTTCTCTCTGGAGCTGCAGAAAGCAAATTTCTTCATCTTCCATTTGACAAGCCCTGCAAATAGGGCTGTCACTTAAAAAGCATGATGTCCTTTTCTGTTCCTCATATGGTTTGGTTTCCATCTTTGGTTTCCTGTAAACACATTCTAGCTTTTGGGTATCCTTAAACTGGGATGCACAGACTCAACACAGCACTAGAGAAGTCTGGCAAAGAGTATACATTGTCACTTTCCTTGATCTAGAAGAATCTCATAGTTTTGTTTTTGTGTGTTTTTGACCTAGTTCTCCAATCAGGTTAAGTCAGCTGAAATCCTACTTGGGTCTTCTGAAGATTGGCATCAGGCTCAGATGGCAGGCACAGTTTGGCACAATCCACATATTTGATGCATGTCTCTATTTCTTCATCCAAGTCATCGGTACACTTGTTGGACAAGCATATTGTGGAGGGTCTTGTTCAAAGTCTGATGGTAATCCAGATATATTATGTCTCAGCATTCCCTTGCTCTATCAAGGTTGTAACTCTTAACCAAAAGAGACAATATTTGTTGGACATTACTTGTTTTTGAAAAACCTGTGCTGCCTTTCACTAATAACGGGATTCATTTCTGAGTGCTCAGAGGTTGCTACTTAATAATCCAAAACATCTGGAGGGCCAAAGTTTGGACAAGCCTGTCCTAGTGTTTTACTCAAAGCAAATTATCAATGTAATATTGTGTTTGCTGGTCAATGACTGTAATATTTTTTTTTATTTTATATTATGAGAATATTTGCTGCCATTCATAGAGGAATCTTCAGGGACCTCCTTTATTCTGCAAGCATTCCTATTACAGATGGGTGTTTCGTTTCAGAGTGGTCTGGTTCTGAAACGAAATGCGGGAGCCCAGCTGATGTTTGGAACTGCACCAACCCTCTGGAATGAAACCAGCCAATCAGGAGGCAGGTAGGGATAAACTCCAATGAGGAAGAAGCCTCTGATGTCATCTTTCCTTCTTCCTGGTGCTGGCCAATCAGGAGCTATGCAGAGAAATACATCATCCCGCCTCCCTCTCTGATTGGTCAGAGCCAGGGAGGAGGAATGATGATGTTGGAGGCTTCTTCCTCATTGGAGTTTAGCCCTGTGCAACCCCAGAGCAAGTTAAGGGACTGACTGATTTTGTTCTGGAGGGTTGGTCTAGTTCTGAACGCCAGCTGGGCTTCTGTGTTTCGTTTTGGAACCAGAACACTTCAAAAACAAAACACCCATGTCTAATTCCTATAGCTTTGGGTCTGACCCTTTGAGACTGCATTGTCAAGTTCATTCGGAACTACAGTATTCAGTGCAGTTCACCTGGCTCTGAAGACATGTCTTCACTTAAAGTATCTAAGTCTTCCTGTACAACACCTTTACCTATCTAAGGTGGCCTCTCCTTCACTCCCCCCCCCCACTTCGTTGAGCATTGTTTTCTTTTTGGAAGAAAATGGGAGATTAAGTCAGTGTTGAACAACGGGCAGGAACTGGAGATGGGGCAAGCAGGGAATGTTTGGGATCCATTACTTGCCCCGGGTGACACAGACCCTCGTTGTGGGCCTGTTGAACAGTTCTGGTTTGTCTCTGTCACCTATTGTCTTTTCTATAGTCTCTCTATGTACAGCTTGATACTGTATACTGCCGCCTGCTTTCCTTTTTCTTATTGTTAATTTGTTTTGAGAGCCTGAATTCATTCTGAAATTTAACCCACCTGACCTTCTCCAGAATTGACTACAGCTTGATTCCGTGGAGAATTACCTCCCTTTCATTTTCTAAGCATGCAATTTTAATTCTCTATTTATCTGAATGCTTCTTCCATGGGCATCCTGGTTTATTTCAATGCCTACTAGTTTTCTTTCTGGTTATCCCTTTAGTGTCTATGTTTTAAAAAAAATTCCAACTACTGTATAGATACGGCCTTGAGTGAGTATTTTCAACCAGGAAATCTAGCCAAATATTCCCTTAGGCAATCTGGGTTTTCTTAAGCTATATATTGCATGTCTTGCAACCTCTGCTACCCCTTTCATCAGTATTACAAATCCCAAGAAGGCCTAGTCAATCACTTTCACTCAAAATTCTTAATATTTATGGTTCATTGATCAGTTCTTTCCTGTTAGTGGGGAACAGGATATGGCAGCTGATCCTCTTGTTGTTTCTCCCACCTGCTGGAAAACGAAATTGTCAGCAAGATAAATTAGGAATGTTTTGAACTTGGGCACAATTGGACTTCCGGGGCAGTTGAATTGCTATGATGTCAATGCAGTTGGATTGCTCTGATATTTATTTTGGATAAAAGATCAATTTAGTAATCGGATCTAGGAGGACATATTCTGAATCTTCAGCTGAGTAGTCTGTAATAAGTTGCTACACTCACATCACTCTCCTTCTCTCTACCAACATTATGTGTGCCAAGGAAGAGATCTCCATTCAAGCATATGTTTTAACATCCAATGCTATTCTTACACATTTTCTGTTTAATCCATATACTTTGAATATGTTATACTCCAGTGTTGGGCAAACTCTGGCCCTCCAGATGTTTTGGACCACAACTCCCACAGTCATTTGTCATTGGCAATCTAAGTTTAGCATTCTGGGAATTGTGGTCCAAAACATCAAGAGGGCCAAAGTTTGGACATGCCTATGTTATACTCTTCAGTGGTTACATTCTTGTCATGAATCTCCTCCTAGCAGGTTTGAAAAATGAATGAGAATTAGAAATTTAGCAATCACCCTTATCATCCTCATTAGGAGTGGAATAGAGGTGAACGGCATTAATTCCTGACCATCTCATGCACGTGTGAACTAAGGAAGATTGGAGTATTTTTTTTAATGGAATCATGTCACTGGAATGTTTGCAGCCTGGCCCAAAGATTGAGGGGCCTTTAGGTCTTCCTGGGTGTTTTGCACATGGTTAGGCGCTAAAGAGAAACTACGCTGGCACTGAGTGCCATCATAGCCTGGAAGGACTATACTAGAGTCTACTTTACCCTTGGTGTAGGCCAGGCATTTGTTGGAAATCAGCAAGAGCCAGATCTGTCCTGGATACACAAAAAACTCACTTAGAACTTCAACTCTAGTTCTGTCCTATATGGAGAGACACTAGTAGAATATGGAAACAAGATGAGGCATAGTCATAGCTTGTTAACTTGCTATGTAAATTGATCCAAAGACTTTCCAAAAAAAAAAAAGTGGCTCTCTTCCCTTTGTGTGTTGTTAAAAGGGGATGCTAATAATACTAATGGTGTAATGGCAGAAAAAGGGAACAGTATGTTTAAAGTATCCTGCATTCTTTGCTAAATGTTAAAAGGACATCAGAAGATTTAAATGTACTTGGAAGAAAAGAGATCAGCATGGAGCTACATGTAGATATCTAGAGAAACAGCCTTTGAAGTTTTTGAAATATGAAAGGAAGCCATATTTCAAAGACTGAATCAGCCTGTTGCTTCCCTCATTCTCTTCTGAAATTTTTAGAGAATGTAATTGTTTTATATTTCCAGCAAAGGGTGGGTGAGCGGGTGAGGGAATCTGTTGGAGCACCCATGAAATGGACATATGCACCTCTCCAGCAGCTACAGTACTGCTGTTCTGTAACCTGGGATGGGTACAGAGCTATGGCAAACAAAGACTAGCTCAGTGGTTCCCAACCTGGGGGTTGGGACTCCTTTGGGGATCAAACGACCGTTTCATAGGGGTCACCATGAGCCAGTGAAGAAAAAGGCACAAATGGCTTGGGTCTGGAGAAAGAAGGGGGAAAGGGTAAGTTACAGCTTGATAGGTTGGAGGGATGTCAGTCAATGGCACCGGAGGCTGTGATTGGCTGAGGGTGCCCGTAGAGGGAGGTTCTGTATGGCACCTGCGACAGTGGCCTGCCAAAGGGGGCTTGTGGCCTCTTCCAAGCAGGGCAAGGGGTTACCACAACATCAGGAACTGCATAAAAGGGTTGCAGCATTAGAAAGGTTGAGAACCACTGGATCACTAGCTCTCTTTAAACGGACCACTGTTGTAGAAGAATAGGAAAGCAAACACCACACAACTGCATGACGTATGCTGCCCCTTTCCTGCAGTGCTCACCTTGGATTAAGAGTCTGTTTTGTGGTGCATTGTATGACAGTGTGGGATATTATTCTATATATTATGTATATTGTGTAATACATATAGTATATTATTTCCCGTTGTGCAAATGGAATCTAGCGATTCCCAGTGTAGTACTGGGGATAGAATTGACACAGAAGGGCTTTGAAGAACAGGGGTAAAATCCCCACTCAGCCTTGGTAACTCACTGGGGGGATGGAACTGCTAAAACTACCCCTCACTTACCATGAAAGCTCTATTAGGGTCTGATTCGACACCAGAGAACACACACACAAATATAACCTAGATGTCCATTTGATTCTTCAGTCAGTGGCTTTCAAAACCTAGTCTGACTATGGGTCTCTTTGCTGGGAAACTGGAGCTTGTTTGCTGGGATGGGCCACAGGTCCATCTCAAGCACCTTCTCTCCTGCTGAAAAACCCATGTGTAGCCCATGGCTCCTCTGCAGAAGGTTTTTAGGAGTCAAGGCTGGAAACACTCCTGATTAAGACCCAAAAGATTCACTGCAAGTGGAGGACCAATGAGGTCATGGAATCATAGAATCATAGAATCATAGAGTTGGAAGAGACCTCAAGGGCCATCTAGTCCAACCCCCTGCCATGCAGGAACCCCCATCACAATATTTCTGACAGATGGCCATCCAGCCTCTGCTTAAAAACCTCCAAAGAAGGAGACTCCGTGGCAGCATATTCCACTGCCAAATAGCTCTGTCATGAAGTTCTTCCTAATGTTCAAATGGAATCTCTTTTCCTGTAGTTTGAAACCATTGTCCCGAGTCCTAGTCTCTGAAGCCATGGAAAACAAACCTGTTCCCTCTTCAACATGACATCCTTTCAAATATTTAAACATAGCTATCATATACCCTCTCAGTCTTCTTTTAGAGAGGCTAAACATTCCCAGTTCCCTAAGCCGTTCCTCATAAGACATTTCCTGCAGACCTTCAACCATCCTGGTAGCCCTCCTCTGCACCCGCTCGAGGTTGTCAACATCCTTTTTAAATTGAGGTGCACAGAACTGGACACAGTACTCCAGGTGGGGTCTGACAAGAGCAGAATAGAGTGGTACTGTCACTTCCCTTGATCTAGACACTATGGTTCTGTTGATACAACCAAGAATCGAATTGGCTTTCCTGGCTGCCGCATCACACTGCTGACATGTTCAATTTGTGGTCCACCAAGACTCCCAGATCCCTTTCACAGGTACTATCCTCCAGCCAGGTATCCCCCATCTTATATTTGTGCAATTCATTTTTTTTACCTAAATGTAGTACCCTACATTTCCCTCTGTTGAAATCCATTTCGTTAGCTTTGGCCTAGCACTCTAGTCTGTCAAGGTCTCTTTGGATTTTCATCCTATCCTCTAGGGAATTTGCAGCCCCTCCCAATTTGGTATCATCTGCAAATTTAATTAGCATACTCTCTATTCCTTCCTCCAAGTCATTAATAAAGATATTGAACAGCACTGGACCCAGAACAGAACCCTGGGGCACCCCACTGGTCACGTCTCTCCAAGCTGAAGAGAGGCCATTTATGGTCACCCTTTGGGTGCAATTAGTCAACCAATTACAAATTCACCTAACAGTAGCACTATCTATCCCACTTTCTACTAACTTCTTAGCAAGAATACCATGGGGAACCTTATCAAAGGCCTTACTAGAGTCCAGATAAACAATATCCACAGCATTCTTCCTGCTTGCACTCTGTGTGTGTGCACATGTATGTGAGAGAGTGTGTATTCCTTGGAAGCTCATTGAAAGCTTTTCTCTCTGGTGCTTGCATTGATATATGTAGATAGGATTCTGCAACAACAGAGAATTTGTCAGGAATGTTTTAGAGAAGATGGTTCTTTTCCCCCTCTCGTTGCAAGAGATTCTCTGTTCTGAACATCCAGTGGTTGTTGCTTCCCATTCTAGCAGTTCTAACTGATGAGGTTTGGGTGCACACCAGTTGTACAATCTGGTGTGTCACCAGGGATGCAAAAGAGATGAGCTCTGGGACTTTTCAATTAACCACAATTATCTGTGGTGAGTTACACAAAACATATGCCAGTAGGATTCTGGCTAATCTTCTCAAAATGTTTTCCTATTTGTGTGCAGAAAGAAAGAAAGAAAAGAGATCTGAAGAATTTCATAAAGCAATAAAGCATAAAATTTAAACTGTTAGTTAGTCTTACCATTATTGGCTAAAACAAAGTGGAATGCTCTTTGGTATTGTTACACATTGGCCATTGGAAAAGTAGAACCTTGCAAGTGTATGGGAGAGAACACTGGCCAGTCATCAATCTCAAATCTTAACAGGAAGGGAATGAAACAGTCTTTGGTCTAGATCAGGTACAAGCATCCTCCAGACCTTGGAAAGTTATACCTTCTCCTGTGTCGCCACCCTTTTTAAATTTTGTTTTGTTTTGTTTTATTTTTGACAAAATAGGTGATAGATACCAGCTTTTAAAGCTGAGGTTATCATGCCACATCACATTTGGGAATGAAGAAACCGTTGTCCTCAAAACATGGAAGAATCCTTGGCATTTCTTAGAGAACATAAGTAGACCTTTTGAGCCAGACATTTTTTTGTTTTAATTTGAGAGGTGTTCGAGTGCTGGTTGTTGGGGACCCCGTTAGGAGCCCCGGGGGGCTGGATGTAACCCAAACACTTGGTGTTACTCAAAGATGAGAGGATAAACATGCTGCTGATGTTGGGGAAAGCAGCAGCAGAGTGAGCCTCCATGTTGACACAAATAGAGTTTAAAAACCTCTGACTTGTAAGCAGCAGGCAGCAAAGCAGTCTAGGCTGCTGGCATATTGCCTAGCCTGACCTTTTTTCTGGAAATGGCTGGAGAAATATAAAAAGGCTTGGCCAATTTTATCCCAAGGGTTCCTGTGCTGAGATTTACAGAGGCGTTGAGGGTCCTGTCTTGGTCAAATTTGGGTGTGCTCTTTTTTGCGAGGGGTGAGAACGGCCCCACGTACATGCCCCCAGCAAACCTTCAATGCACTCATTGCATGCAGCTAGGTATTGAAGGGTGCCCTGTGAACTGGAGCCAGAGTACCCACCCCACAGTGACTACCATCTGGTGAGGGTAGGCTTTGAACAAAACATCTGGATAAGTAACTCAGCCCTCATTAAATGCACTGTAATGTCTACAAAAGTCATAGAAAGAGAGGTAGGCATTTCAAAAGTTCTTTCCGTTCCATAATGCTCAAAGTGGCCATTGATTAAAAATCTCTTTAAAACCTCCTTTTGATCTTTCTGTCGCTAGCTTCGTGCACATCCTTTATGAGTTTCTCTTCTGAAACATCACAGGATTATCATGAGGATTGGCCAACCGGGTTTGCACACACTCCAGCCCTCGGTGTATCAATTAAAGGCCCAAATCTCATATTATTTCCTTTAGCATTATTAGAACAGGAACAAAAAGTAGGATGGCGGAGGTGAAAGGACCGAGATGTTGTTTTTAATAGAGGACAGTGAGACATGTCTTTGCCTTGCAGAGAACTTTTTTTATTTTTTAGAATGATGGCTTTGGATGTCCCAGAGTTGAATGAGCAACTGCTTTTGGAAGAACAAGTAGCTAATGAAATGGTTGTCAAAGATTAAAATGTGAAATGTATTAGCTGGGTCTCTTATCTGATGGAGACTACCCGGCTGCTGAGATAAAATCAGTCAGACCCTTCCTCCCAGGATCCAAGGACATCCTTACATTTCTTTAGAAAAATGAGGACTGTGTTAACTTCAACTTCCATTTATTTGTAACCATTTCTCTTTTTCCAGAGAACCAGCAAACACTGCTGACTTCTTTTCTCTCCCCGGTCATCTTATTTACTCCTTGTGATGAGTGGGTTCAAAGGCTGAACTCCAAACGTTAGGAGTCCACTGTTACTAACCAAATGAAATGGCAGCTGCTTCCACCTGTATTGCTCTGTAGAGGAGAGCCATGTGGGTCATCGCAGTTCTCTAAAGAGCAATCTCACCTGATAAAGAAAGGTGATAAGAGAGAGCCTGGACGTGAAAGAAAAGATAACCAACCAGGCCTGGTTCACATTCATATATATCCCATTTTGAACAAAAGGTTCTCAAATTCACACAGTGGTGTCCAGGCATATTTAGAACTCATCATGACAGTTCCCACAGATACTTCCCGCAACATGAAAAGAACTGCAGGCAGCCAGATAGGTCCATATCACCAAATGAGGAGTAGAGAATTTTTTGTTGTTGTTTTGTGATTTTCTCTCTTTTTTTCGCCTTTCCTTTTAAAGGGAGGAAAAGTCAAACAGGGTCACAGTTGAGGTGTGATGTAGTGAATCCTTGCACATAGATGCAAGGACCACCCCAGATGATATACTGTACCTCAAAGACACCCTATTTAGTCTGATCCAGGGCAATCCAAGCTGGGATAATTGGGTGTCTAATCACATGATGCATCCTTTAGTTTCATTGAAGGTAAGGTCCCACGTACATGTTCCATCTTGAAACCAAGAATTAGGCTCCATTTCTAGCCTCTAATGCAGGCATGTCCAAAGTCAGGCCCGTTTTCAAATTTCGAGCAGCCCGCAGCCTCTTCTCCCCACCAACCCAGCCTGTCATGTATCCCCACCAGCTGGCCCCTCCCCATACTGGATGGAGATGTCAGTTTGCAGTTTTATGGTTTGCCTGCCCTCACTGCCTCTCTCTGTCCCCCCAGCCACCTGTCCAGCCCACCTGCCCCCAGCTCCGTTACTGCAGCGTCCTCCCGGCCTCCTTGCATGTCCAAGAGGCTTGTGCAAAGTCCGGCCTGGGGGCCAAATACAGCTGAATGGTCGGCCCCCACACATTGTCACCTCACCAAATCTGGCCGTCCTTGCAATAAGTTTGGACACCCCTGCTCTAATGTCTACCTTGGCAACAGTGACTCCAAAATGTAACATGGACACTCTTAGTTCTGTTAATCTTTTGGATTTCTGAAGAATGAGAGGAGGCAACTTGATATTTTTCTCTCTAGGTTAATGAGGATAAATTTTTCTCATCCTCAATGAAAACGGTTGTTTCAACTAAAATGATTGTCAACTGCTACACAATTTTTAACCACTTGCATGTGAATGAAAATACTAGAACCCTTTTTGTATGCAATGGCATTAGAAAAACTTATTTTATTTTGGACACACAAAAAGTAGTGTTCTGTGCCAAAAATCATGTTTTGCATTTCTAAAGCTTTGATTTTCTGCAAAGTGCAGTTGTCCTCATGAAAATGCCATTTTTGTACATAATACAATACTTTTGTGCAGTTACATTTCTGCAAAAATAAAAATAAAAAACCCTCCCAAAATATTTTTGAAATGTATAAATAACTTTCCTAGTGTTGTCCACAGGGAAGGAAACTAGAGATTTTTATTTTTATTTATTTTGATTACAACCACAGAATGATATTGGGGAAATTTTAAAACACTACAAAAGATAATAGGTGATAATTATTTATTTTGTTAATCTTCTGCACTAACGACCACACGATGAACATGTATGTGCATGGCAGTTAAATCCCCTCCCCAAATTAAAATGTACTGCTTCAGGATGGGTATGACTTATACTGTTTAACTGCAAGAAGCAGCAGTTAGTGAAAAGATATGGCTAGAGCCCACAACTGAATTTAGACTGCATGAAAACATTGTGTCATGATGGAACTTGCACATTTCTCCTGCCAAGCTAAAATGCACCTGGGTGTGGACTGAAGCCTGTTTGGTCCTACGATGCACCAGAGGGGATGGAAGAAGTTTATCAGTCACTACATTGGTATCACCTATAGCCTAGTCTTGCATTTGTATTTTGTAATGGCCACATGGCTCAATTCCCCCCTTTACTGCATTGGTATTGTGTTTGTTTAGATTTATTGGCAAATATCTATGATGCACATGATGCCCTTCAACATGCACAGAGGAAGATTTTATGTTGGCAACAGACAACACTCTTGATGTGGCTCTGTATTGGGCAAATGTCATCTACTGGGTTTTTTTTTTTACTCTTATTTAATTTAGACACATTTTATACATAATAATTTTATTACGTATTTATAGTCTGCTTAGTAGTGTATGTTAGTAAATATAATTTGTTGGTGGTTCTGACACAAATAAATAAAGATTGGCAAATATGCAATGTCAGAAAATGGTGGTAGAATTGTGGTAGGTTGCACAATGTCACTGTTAACAATCCTTTGTCCATGGAAGAAGTGATATTGAGGATAGAAGAAAAAGCTGATTTTCATTTCTAGGCAAAAGCCTTGGAATAGGAATAGGAATAGGAATAGGAATCTTTATTGTCATTGCCCCTTGCAGGAACAACGAAATTGCTTTCTTTTGCATCACGTAATTCTATTGTTCCCCCTACTTTTTAAAACAACTTCCCCTGGCTGCCACTTCTTAGTGCCTCCTCATCTCAGGTTCAAGTTGCTTAATTCAGTTCATTATCTGTCTTTCCAACAAGACCAGTATTTTGTTTAAATAAAAAATGGGCATAGAAATCTTCTGGATTTTTAAAATTATTATTATCCTGGTTGAATCCTGCTCTTTCTGCCTGCTGTGTATCTTGATGTAAATGGAGGACGGATCAGTCCGCTCCGGGGTGCTGTGTGGTGTAAAAGGAGAGGGAAATTTGGCCCCGCTGCTTTTAGATGGGGCCAAGAAGTCCTCTTCCTTCTCTTTACCTTTGATGGAATATTTATGAAGCTCCCTTGACACCTCCTGTAAAGAGAATATAGATTTTGTCACGTGCTCAGAGAGAGGAGAGAGGGAGGGATGGGGAGAGAGAAAAACACTGAAATAAGGTCAGATTAAGTCAGATCCTTTAAGGACACAAAATTTTGGTTTTGCGGTAGAGAATGTTGCTTTCTTATTAATGTGGCCTCTGGAGAAAGATTGAGGTGATGTGTTTTTTAAGAGTGCTGATGATCCTGTCTGAAAGGACTCAACTGATTACTGAGAAGTGTGCTAATGCATGGGAGAACTCCTGTCTTAGGGGTTCATTTCTAAGTGCACATAAGCTGAGGTTCAAGATTTAGAGGCAGTCTGCAAGCAGATTCTGGGGTGGGAGTGGTTTCATATTCCTCCCAAAGGGCAAGGAATTTCTCTCCCAACTCTTAAAAGAACTGTGAAATAATATTTGTTTAAAGAATTGGGAGGTAAATGTGCCATGAATATGGAAGCAATTTATAGAGACTCTAATAGGACTTTCAGGGTAAGTGTAATATTTATGGAGTGATTTTACCAGTGCTGGGCCCCCCCCCCCGTGAGTTTGCGTGTCTGAGCAGGGATTTGAACCCAGGTCTCCCTGAGTCCTAATCCCATCACTTTGTTCACTACATCACACTGGCTTGACTTTCTCTTGGTCTAATAAAGGTATCACCTGCTCTTGCATTTGCATTGTTTTGGAGACCACGTGGTTGGTTCTGTTTATTCACTGGGGTGGAGGAAGTCACTCTGCTTAGAAGCTTTACCTTGCATAGCCCCCCGTTTCCAGAAATGCAAAACAGTTGCCTGGTCCTGCTGGTCTCAAAGCAAGTGGTGCATCTCTCACTGAGAGAGAACGTGTAAAACTGGCCAGCAGCAGCTCTCTGTAGCTGTAGTATCCCATTCAGTGGGGAAAAGAGATTAAGTCATCCTTGTTTATTATGCAGTAAAAACAATGCACTAGAAAGTGGCTGAATTGCCAGCACTTGTTCTCTTCCTATGGTCATAAATCTAGAGGGCACGATCGCCCTGAGAGAGCCATGGGGAGAGGAGCCGGCATGCATGTTCTTTTTGCTAACTTTAAAGGCTCTCTGCTAACATACAGTTTTGCCCACGTATCTGTTAGCCCAAGTGCTTGGTACTTCAAGTACTATGGAAATCTCACACAGCGTGCCCTGTGAAATTGTAACATTTTAACACACTTGAGCAATAGCTTGTTAAACGGGGGCGTGGTGGCTCAGTGGACTAAGGCTTCCGAAAACTGCTGGCTTCAAAGTCGGCAGCTCGGCGGTTCGAATCCTGGGTGCCACGCAGTGGAGGGAGCTCCCGCTGTTAGCTCCTGCCAACCTAGCAGATTGAAAGCATGTAAATGCAAGTAGATAAATAGGTACCGCCGTAAAAAAAAAAGTCTTTTGCCAACTGTAATTCCGAGAAGAATCCTTTCCCACCGCTTGATCAACCAAACATATGCCATAATCATGGGTCCTATTATTCAAAAGCAAATGGCAAAGGGTTATGTCATGAGACAGCTTCTAGGGAATGTTTGGTACAATCTGTGACATTTGGTTCAAGTGATATTTGAACCACGAGCAGCTCAGTTTTTGACCCCCCTAACTCCTCTTGTGGGGGGGGGAGCCCTAAATATGGGGGGCATTGCTGTGGTGATCTGGCTGTGATGATATTCCAGAATCTGGATATGTGGATAAACTGAAATGTAACTAGTAGCACATCTGCCATTTAGTGAGAGAGAAAAAGCAGAATCAATGTCTGTTCTAAAGCCAGCTTACGTTCAACTGGCAAAAACGGTACTATTACCCCCTGCCCCTGCCATAGTTTTTAATACAGGGAATCCTTGGTTCTTTTTCAAGTATTGTCTGACTACATGTTACTTAAGGATGTTGTACAACAGAATCCATTGCTGTCTGGATTGTTCAGTGGGTTAGGTAGGTTGAGAGTTCAGTTCCCCACTGTGCGTCCCAGAAAAGCCAACCTGCGTAGCCTTGGGCAAGCTGCACTGTTTCAGGAAGCCGCCCCCCCCCCCACCATAAGGGAATAGTAAACCACTTTGGAGCTCTCTCTACCTAGAAAACACTGGAAAGGGTTGCCGTATGTCAGAATTGACTCAAGGGCACATAGTTATGATTACTGAAGAATACTGGCATGGATTCTTCAGTATTCTGAGTAAGAATGAGGCAGTTTCAAACGTGTATTATTCAGCTCTGTATTTCCTACGGAGGCTGTCAAGTGCTACAGATACAGTTTGCAATTTTGGAAAAACAGACGTCTTTTTTCCCTCCCTTCCAGGCTGTGATAGTGACCACTGGGGACCGCACTGCAGCAACCGTTGCCAGTGCCAGAATGACGCTCTTTGTAACCCCATCACGGGTGCCTGTGTGTGTGCAATTGGATACAAAGGATGGCGTTGCGAGGACTTCTGCGACCCCGGGAGCTACGGGAAAGGCTGCCAGCTGAAGTGCCAGTGTCACAATGGGGCAACTTGCGACCATAAGACTGGGGAATGTCACTGTGCTCCTGGTTACACTGGCGTTTTGTAAGTCGTCTGATGGGTAGAAATTAAATGCATGCTCAGTAGGGGATAGTTGTATTTTCTTAATACTCCAGTTTGAATTGCATCAGGTGTGGTGCCCTCTTTTCTAGCAAAAGCTTATGCAACATGTGACCCTCCAAGCAAGCAATGCCCAACATGTTGATGGCCTATCATAAATGGCCAACCTTCTCCCTTCCATGTAGCAGTTCCATTTGATCCTTCTATCTAGTCGTGACGTACCCTCCTCCAAGAAACTATTTCAAAGATAATGTGCATTACATAAATATGGTTGAATATTCTAATATTGTTTGCATAAGGTTTGCCTAACTTGCTACAATTGCAGCAAACCACCAACCAACAAACAAAGTACCAGGTGCACCTCAGTTTATTTGGGTGCATTGACCAGGCATTGAGATGCACCAACTCCCTGCCAATTAGTTGCCGTTAGCAGCATGTGACATAAACAATTTTGAACCTTGCTGTCTTCTTGAGAATGTGTAGTGACTGATGATCACCACATATACCTTTTGATATTTGTACAGATGCCTGTATGAACTCAAAACTAGGAGAGGTTAAAACTTACACCTCTGCAGGAATCCACTGAATTAAATTTTCAGCATGACTTTTGGGTTGGGTAGGGTAAACCTGCCCTTGGGCTTATCCATGCTTCTGTATGTTTTCTGCATGATAGGACTACAGCTCCCAGCGTTCCTCATCATTAGTTATTCTGGCCAGAGCTGATGGGAGTTGCAATCCATAAGCATCGGGGGCAGGTGGGCTGTGCATTGTTCAAATTTGTTCTGAGCTAGATATTAACTGTATCCCACAATTCTTGCTCTGTTCTTCTAGCCCCTCCACCTCTGCCTCCAATTTTGTCCTGTAATCTTATAATACAACACACTAGGATACTATGTGCCTGGTAATTAGGGAGAAATGCAGGGTACTAAGAGTCCCACTGCAAAATATGATCTTTAAAAATACTTTAAAATATTTTATCATCATCATCATCATCATCATCATCATCATCATCATCATCATCATCAGTCCTTGGTATATTAAATGAGTCCCCCAGAAATATTTTTAATTCCTATGATCTAGGGGCAATTGCCTTTTTGAATAAGGATCTGTCAACATGAGGAGGGGTTTGAAACAAAAGCAGGACTCATTAGAGCAATAAGTATCGGATAACTGCATTTTATCACTGACACCATTGATTGGAATTTTGCTTCCTGTTTGATGATTGGTATCCGCTCTGCTGCAGTGGTGCTATAAGGTTTGCCCTGTGTCATTTTCTCGAGTAAATTACATTTGTGCCTCTCTCTCTCTCTCCCTCCCTCCCTTTGCGACAACACCTGCAAAGCTGTGAAGAGCAGTGCCCTCCAGGCAGTCACGGAGCCCAGTGCGAACAGCGATGTCCATGTCAAAATGGGGGGACGTGTCATCACATCACTGGAGAGTGTAGCTGCCCCCCAGGATGGATGGTATGTAACGCTGGTGCCCAGCAGCACTGTGGAGCACATTCTTCATTGCACAGCAGTTTGATCACATTAAGATTTGCATAGCTGAGCACTACAAGCCATTGGCAGGACAA
>JAHTLZ010000252.1:7494497-7510929 GCA_023846285.1 Phrynocephalus versicolor | reverse complement strand
ATATATATATATATATATATATATATATATATATATATATATTTACACTTGTAGATTCCTTCCCTGAGGTCAGTGCCCTCTACGTTTTGTTGCCCTGGGGCAAAACCTCAGTTGCCCTCCCCCTAGTTATGACCAGATTCCCTTCTGCTATAGAATTAGATGCCCCCATTCCACATACGTTCGAAGATGTCCTGGCAACAAATGAAAGTGTCCATCATTTCCCTGTGTGCCAGAGGGGAACGAAGCACACACATGCCCAATGAGATGTATAGTGCATCCATACATGATGATAGCATACTGTAGTTGAAAGGAATACATATTAAACAACTAGCTGCATTTTTTAAAACCAAAGGACATACCTGAAGCAGAAAAGCACCTGCCTGTATAGTCTCGTGCATTCCCAGACGCATCTGGTGGGGCCACTGTGAGATACAGGAAGCTGGACTAGATCTTGGCCTGATCCAGCATGGCTCTTCTTTTGTTCTTATTTTCTTTGCTGGGTACTAATAAAGTAACGCCCTTTGGAATCTCAGCTTTCAAGGTTGGTTCAGTTTATGATGGATTGTTAGTTCAGTAAAGGGCAAAGAACTTCCTCCATTTTCTTTCCTGAACCTGTTATGTTTTTCCATTTACTCTGATGGGGACCAAGCAGGTTATGCCGGTTTTGTCTCTTTTGTTCCCAGGGTTGGATGACCTGAAATAGACTTCTCTTCCCGATTCTCCCCCCTGCACGAAATAAAAATTTTGGTAACCCTTAAACAAATCAAGAAAATGTTCTTATTTATTGCGGGGCTGATATAACAGTCCCTTACTGGAGCCCATTTTTGGTACTTCTAAAAGGTAATCTGTATTAGTCGGCAGCATTTGGTCCCACAAAAGAGACAATAAGCTTGTATTTTTAGATAAATATTTGAGAGAAATAGCTTAGATACTAAAGCTTGCAGGAATTGAGCCATTAACATTTTTGTGGTTATTGTTTACTTTCTTCATAGCAAAACATGATTCTGCATTCAACAAACAGCAAGTTCATGGTTTCAGATAACTTCTGTAATGCATTCAAATTATATAATCTGTGTATCTAGTGCAAAATGTTGGGATTATAAACCTCTTTAAATGGAAGCAATAGCTTCAGTATTAATATTGGGGAAGAAACCCAATCTTTTAGTTGATAAGGAACCGTCTTAGTTGTGCTTTTTCCAGCTTTCTGCTGAACAACACGATTAGAATCTTTATACCATGAGTACAATCCCATACATTTGCTAACAATTATAATAAGCCATTTTATTTCCCTGGCTGTTTTGTTACAGTAAGTATTTTTATAATGATGTTTCTGAAAGTGTGATCACCCAAGAGTTTTTATATGCCCGCGACACCTTGGGTGCCGTTTCCGTTCCTTTTGTGTGAACAAAAGCACATTACTGCCAAGTGAATAGGCTGGCAGCATAATGCATCCGTTCTTAATCGTACCTGTAGAGCAAACAAATATTGTTGCGTGCAAGTAGTGTGCTAAACAGGGCATTGTAATGTTTAATATTTTGTAAAATTGTTGGCCATTAATTCTGCCGTTGGCATGTATATTAACCCACCCCCAAATAATTACACACTTATTAATGTCCAAAGGCAGCTGCTATAACATGGCTCTCTCCAGATAAGAAAGGAGCAATGTAAAATTGAACAAGAAACATGACGAGGGTGCAGTTGCTTGTTGTGTAATTTAATTGAGCAATGTATCTGGCCGTTAATGGTGTTACAGGCCCATTAGATTGATACCTTGCAGAGGGAGGATGTTTCTTTGGAAGCCTAATTCCTACAGCCGCGATCCTTGCCTTCCCAAGGAGCCATTATTGGTTTCTCGTTGCATAAAATGCACCCAAAGTGATTGCCTGATCTCCACAATAAATAGGTTTGCTAAACTGTTAGCAGAAAGATGTGGAGGGCAAAAGGGAGAGGGTGGCTAATTATGTAAATGGATTAGGTCATTGATGTTTCATTTCTAGATGCTCTTTCACTCTGCTATATCGTGCTTCATCTCCTATAAATATAGGATGATATAGTGGGGGTATTGACTACCTATTCATCTTGTTGAGTATTGTACTTTTCCACTTAAACAGGCAGACGGCACTTGGAAAGCAAACTCCCCTAGCATCTCAGCATGATTTCGGGCCTGCCAGAAAGAGTTGCCAACGGTTCAGAGAAAGGAGCATAATAGATATTTGTCATAGCAGGATGGCAGGGGAAATAATCTGCCATTCATCTTTCCTTTTTGCCATAAAGCTCTATGCACTTTCGAGGCCATGCAAGCAACAGACGTACCCTGTCAGAAAAGCCTGAAAGCACATGGGGAGAAATTTAACCCGGGAAGGCCCAGTTTGTTTACAAAGGGAGCACACATCCATTGGCAGCATTTGTTCTTGGTGCTTGTGCAAATGGCCCGTACTACGGGCTTTACCTCGGTGTGGCTAGAAGCAATTTGACAATTGTTCTTCTTGGGATACAGTAGAGAAATTAGTTTCTGAGAACACAAAATGGAAACGCCCGTGGCATTGGCCTTCTGAGATGGGACAACTTGAGACTTCAGGTCTGTGGGTCATAGCATTCCCTTCTTTAAAAAATAAAATAATTCCTCCCTAAATGCAGAAAACTGGCTTATCAGGAAGATTAAATTCTTGTTTTATGGCTAGATTCTACTGACAAACACACACACCCTTGCTCTTATACCAGGTTCATATTTTTAAAAAGATTTATATTTTTGCATGCATGTGAAATCCGTGGACTCACAGAGCACTGTACCAGGGGAGCCAGCTTTTCTGCTCCTGTGCCAGAACCCTATTTATTTTGGGGTGGGCGTGGGATCTATTCATTGGAATGGATTTGCATACGAGAACACCCACCCTCTTTTTCTAAAAATTTGACAGTAGGAATTTTAAAAAATCCCTGGCAGACACCCCTTTGCCTGCCTACAATGGTACACACCCCTGCTCACCCAGCTGCCCCTCTTCGCCATCTTCCTACCCACCTGCCCACCTCTCAGGCACGTGCCCCTGCTCCTTCCCACTCCCACGTAGCTCAGCCCTTGCCCTCTCATCCTCCTCCCAGGCCAGCGTTGGCAAACTTGCCCTCTCATCCTCCTCCCACTAGGCCAGTCTTGGCGAACCTATGGCACGGGTGCCAAAGGTGGCCTTCAGAGCCCTTTCTGTGGGCACCCGACATTGCCCCTTCACAGCCACCTGTATACAGGTTAAATGGCTGTATTGGCACTTTGCAAAAAAAAAAAAAATAGTGGGTTTTGAATCACAGTTTGGCCACTTGGTCTCTAAAAGGTTCGCCACCGCTGCAATAGGAAACTAGGCAACCTCCTAGAGCGCAGACCTGAGAGGGGCGCAAAACTGACCTGAGGGGTGCAGAACTGACCTGAGAGAGGGACATTTTCCTACAATGTGTCTGTTTTTGAAAATTAGTTTTGGAGGCCAAGTGGTTAGTCTTGCCTAGGGTACACAAAAAGACTGGCCCTGGCCCTGCCCCCTCCCTTTCGCTCATTTCCACCTCCACCTCACCTGGAGGAGATGGAGGCGGCAGCAGTGGCAGCAGGGTGAGGATGTACCTGTGCATGCCACCACAGAAATTTTGGATTCAGATTAAAGTCCACGTGACCCCGAATCCACAACCCCCCCACCCACCCCCAATCCTTCTGCTAGTTTGTTCTGGCAGTGGGTACATGCTCTTAGACTAGTTTTCTACAGGGAAGACTTTTGTGTTGAATACCACTACTTTCTGAGGTACTAAATAGTAAGGAGAGGAGTGCAACGTGTATTGACCAACTACGTGATACATTAGACACATGGAAAGAGAAATAGCGTTTAGAGGTTAATTGCAGGCGTTTTGGACTTAATGGTACAAAGCAAGATTGTACATACAATCTTAAAACCATCCGTTTGGTTCCCGGAAAAATGTCACAGCAGCTTGAACTATTAGCTCCACTAGCCCTTTCACAACTGCCAATTCCACTCTCTCTTCTTCTTCCATCGAGGGTAGCTTGAATAAATCCTTTCTCCCTGATCATCGCATTTTAACTTTCTCTGGTGCCATCTGCAAAATGAACCACAAAAAGGCCTTTAACAATCTCTTCTCTCCGTAGTGGTTACAGCAAACACTTTAATCAATGGTGGGATTAAACTAATGCTGATTGGCCGAGTTCCAGCCCCTGCTACCAGCATGATAAGACTGTATTAATTATATGGCATAGTGGTATTTCTTGGCAGATCACGCTCGCAAAGATATGATAGGACTCCTGTACAATACTGCCAGTTTAAAAAAAATTTTTAAAGCATGTTAACCAGAGGTCCCTTCGGGAAGTATGTAAGGTGGCTTTTCAAATAAGGGATACTGTAATTACTTCCTCTGACTGCAGTGGTGTCAGCACAGGTCACTTTCTGCTATCCGTTATTATTATTTTACCAGCAGAACAAATGGTGCCTACATTAAAGTACTGTAGTACACACTGAGTTCTGTTCATCATTCCAGGTTATCTGCAGCGATGGTCTATCCACTTTAATCTGCACGTTTACAATAAATCTCTCTGCATAGATAGTTAAATGTACATTTTGACATGTTACACTGCCAGAAAGTCCTCTATGGAATTCGAAGAAATGTAAAATCTGGGAGATAGCTAAATTTGGATTTGCATCGTTATATGAGGTGGAAGTCATTTCATATAAGAATCATTTTATGTAGGTTATTTTATGTAAGGATTTGCAACGACGAAACTTTCCAAGGAATGAGCAGGGGTCACCACTTAAGGTCCCCTGCATTGTGAGAGAAACAGGTTGGTCAGAGAGTCCTGGTGAGAAACAGACAGAGCTTCCATAATCCCTCAGTAAGACCCGATGCACCTTTGGTCTGTCAGCATGCCTTTCACATAAGCTGTTAGAGGAAGAAAGTCCAATCTACTTTATAGCTCATCAGACCTTTGGCTCAGCATTTGAGGCAGGAGTCTTTCCCAGCCCTCTCTGAAGATGCCGGGCTTGGATTTTCTGCAGCCAGAGTGTGTGTGCTCTACACCTCAGTGTTGGTTGACCTGACTGGACTCTCACGAGGTCTCTGGAGTCGTACTGAGCTACTGCTGCTTCTCCACAGGTGTCAAGAGGAATGCCCTGTAGGAACGTTTGGCTTCCAGTGCACGCAGAAGTGTGACTGCGAAAACCGGGCCAAGTGCTACCACGTCGACGGGGCGTGCCTGTGCGACCCAGGCTTTAAAGGCCTCCATTGCCAGGAGCGGATGTGTCCAGAGGGATATTATGGGCTAAAATGCAACAAGCGGTGTCCTTGTCATGCCCCAAACACGGCCAGGTAGGTGGTTTGTGTTCTCTGTTGGCTGAATCCGAAAAGCTTTTCTTGGCTAATGTGGAGGAGAGGAAAATATATAACACAAAGCGGCTTTCTTTGGACAAATCCGTTGGTGCACAGTGATTTATGCAGGCTTGTGGTGCTAGTCCTCAGGGAAGCCAAAATGATGACAGAGACTTTATTTCTTTTCTTATGGTATCTATTTACAATATGTATATCTGGATATAAGCTCCATAAGCTTTCCAGCCACACACATCTGGATTAGTTCTCCAAAGTAACTGAATTGCTTATCTAGGACTCAGAAGGAAAGATTGTCACGAAACAGAAAAAAATACTGTTTTGTTTTGTTTCATTTCTGGAGTAGTTTCATTTTGTTTCATTTGTAATGAATTTTTAAAGGAGTTTTGTTACAAAACGAAACGAAACGCTATGCTTCCTTGGGTCTTAAAGGACCAAAATGGCTCCAAAGGGGGTGCCCCTAGGGGAAAAAATACTATTTCTAAGCAGCTTCTGAAGTTGAGAATCCAATTAGAATCCAGCCCCTTTGGAGCTTCATAACTCAGCTCCCTGAACCCCAAACCTTTCCCAAATTTCAGGGGGTTACCTAGAATCACTTGAAGAAGGTACACCTGCCACTTTGGTGCTGAAACATGGCTGGGATCAGTATTTTCTAGTGCATATTGTGTATGCACTCAAAAGTGACAGAGCCACTTGTTCCAGAAAATGATAGTTGGTGAGGCCATGATGTCCCCTGCTCCTCCCTCCCTTCCTCTCCCCCCCTCTCTCTTTCTTCCTTTGAGATTGGTTGTCCTTTGCACCTTCACTTAGTAGTCACAAACTCACTCTGCCCAAACAAAAGCAAAGCACATTTAATTTATCACATCTTTTCTAGCTTCCTACTCAATATGTTTGAAATGGACAGATTTCACCTGGGAGGCAAACAAAAAGATACAGAAGGGCGTGCTACTGAATAAAATGAAAAGGGAGTCATTTAGGGCACCAGTTCCTAATTTTAACTCCCTACTCTCATGAATAAATATGCATGATCGATTGTGGGATTGACTTTTGCTATAAAAAAGAGGGGATAATTGATGCCTCAGTAAATGTGCCCTGAAGCCATTTCTAAAATTTAAAATAAGACGAACCTGACTTTCTTGCTGACACTGGCTGATCATCAGTTTGCAGATTTCTAAATTGGAAGTCTCTGGCCTTAAGTTTAATCATGTAAACTGCACTGTACTTACATCTTCCTTGCCTGTGTGCTTGTTTGCAACCTCTTGGTGAAACTGGGTGGCCACAATGACTTTTGCTAGGCAACCTTCCATTTGGAATGGGCCAGCCCAGAGATGGTTCATCCTGATTGAGACTGGAGCTCCCCCCCTCCCACCCCCGGAGATCTTGATGTATTTCAGATCACAGGGATCTCCTTTTCACTTGTAGGTGTGGTCCAAATGCCACTCCAAGCTGACATCTTTGGAAAGGTTTAAGTTGCTCTTGGAAAGAGCTTGGGGCTCTTGAGATATTTTCCAAGAGCTACTTTCCAAGCAACTCTGCAACTCAAAAGTACATCAAATGTAAATGGAATATGCTCCCCTGGAACTTCTTAAGTGAAATCTTGAGGATATTGGTATCAAATTTTTGCATTGTGGAACGAACTGTATTCTTTTATGTCCAGGAAGAACTGTGCGAAGTGCAGACATGAGTGAACCTCAAGCTCATTGAATTTATTCTGATTTTTAAGTAGAAGCCCAACATTCACTAACAAGAGCCTGACGTAAAGGACATACAGTATATTAAATATTAAAGAATCTGAGCCCAGGATATGTTGGATTAATTAGAACAGAATAATTGAATCATAGAGTTGGAAGAGTCCTCAAGGGCCATCCAGTCCACCCCCCTGCCACGCAGGAACCCCCATCACAGGACTCCGGACAGATGGCCACCCAGCCTCTGCTTAAAAACCTCCAAAGAAGGAGACTCCACCACCCTCCGTGGCAGCTTATTCCACTGCCGGAAAGCTCTAATTATCGTGAAGTTCTTCCTAATGTTTAAATGGAATCTCTTTTCCTGTAGTTTGAGACCATTGCCCCACATCCTAGTCTCTGAAGCCATGGAAAACTCTCTCTCTCTCTCTCTCTCCCCCCCTGGCTGCTCCAGCCTTCCTCCATTTTAATAGTTTTGGAGTCTTGAGGAGTATTTCCTTCGAGATCTACAGCAAATTACCGAGTCCAGATCAACATCTTAATGCCTGATGAGTTATGATTTTAGACGTCTAAGCTGAGATGTCTATATCAAAGGCCACCTCAACCTTATATTCACTCAGTTCCCCACATAGGGTGTCTACATCAGATTGAAAAGTCCTTATGTTAGAGTTGGTGGGCGTAAGTTCTTTTTTGTTATCAGATTCTTGTATTCAGCCCTACCCCCTGTATTTAATAGTACTGTTGTGGGCAGAGCTTCCACCTAGAGGCATGTTCAAAGGATGGAGGCACTTTAGTTCTGATGGGATAAATATCCATCTGAACATTTACTGTCCCAGTAGGATACTTGCATCTTACTCGTGTGATCCAGTCAGCTTGCTATTCACTGCTGATTTTCTTTTATCCTCCTGTCTGTCTGTGTTCTGCTGCCTTGCCTTGAAGCATTCTTGTCCCCAGATGGTATCTGCTTCTCTTAATAAATTAGACTAGCATCTTAGTTGATAAAATCTGTCTTTCCACTCACTCTTATCTTGGCCACTGTGGAACAAAAGAGATAGCGGCAGGCATAGATGCATAGATGTTCTTTTCATGCATCCTACTGGTATTTCAGCTTTTGACTTTTCAGGGGACTCTTCCAAAGTCCATTTGAGTTGCAAAACGAGAGGGCACCTCAACGAAGAGGCAGCTGACCTTCCCCAAAGACACCTTTGTGACGGTCACAGCTGCCGTTCCAGCTCAGTCAGTTGTGGGTTAATAATGTCATCCCAAACCTTAACGGTAGAGATGGGTATGAAATGATATTTTTTTTTAATTTTGTTTTTCATATTGTTTCAGAATGAAATGAAAAACGAACTGATATTTAAAGAACAACAAAACAGAACAAACTGGAAATTTTCATTTCGTTTCATTTTGTTTTTTGTTTCTTCCAACATGTCTGATTAGGGGTGGGAAACATGGGGTTTTAAAACTGTCTTTGAGCCACCGAAGCAAGCGGCAGCTCTAGCCATCGCCGCTTGTTTCAGTGGCTCAAAGACAGTTTAAAAACCCCACGTTCTCCCCGCCCCATCAGGCGCATTACAGGGGAAAATGCAGGGTTTTTAAACTGTATTTGAGCCACCGAAACAAGCAGCAATGGCCACAGCCACCGCTTGCTTCAGCAGCTCAAAGACAATTTTAAAAACCCGCATTTCCCACCCCCAGTCAGGCGCATTGCGGGGGAAAGTGTGGGGTTTTTAAACTGTCTTTGAGCCACTGAAGCAAGCAGCGGTAGCTCAAAGACAGTTTAAAAACCCCGTGCCTCCCCCCCCCCAACATGCCCGATTAGGGCAAAAATAAATAACAAATAAAAACAGAAAATGAAATGATTTTTTAAAAAATCATTATAAATGAAACAAAGCAAAATGAGAACAAACGAAATGAAACACAATTTTAGTGTTTAGTGCCCATCTCTACTTAATGGTGAGGGCACCAGCTCCAAAGGCTGTGTCTCATTCTAATCTGCACAAACAAAAGAACCCAGGGCCAAGACCCAAAGTTAGGAATGATCTTGATTCTTAGGCCAGCATCTTCTTGGATATTGTGCAGCACAAACCAGAAATCATGCAGGCATTGTGTGCAATTGTCCCAGCTGTTAGTTAAACACTCCTATGTCCCTACATTGCATAGTTGCACTCAGGCATGCGCTCAGGCATGTGATATACAACTGGCAACATGTGAAAACTGCTAGCATCTTTGGCCTTGGGAACATGTGTTTTTGCAAAAAAGATGTAGGCTTCAATGGCTCTCTTGTCATATTAACAATGGGTACTTTTTTGGGCTGCTAGAACAAAGCTTAGCGGGAAGTGCCAAAAAAGATGTGGGTGTACTGAATAAATGGCATACAAACTTACAAGCAGAATTGCCCTTGTGAAATAAAAGTGTACAAGGGAAAGTAAGAAACAGATTAAGGCGAGAGGAGAGAAGCAAAAACACTACTGGAAGCAGAGAGCCACAGGAATGTTTTGTATACGACATTCTGAAATGCTCGTTCAGCCTGTTACTGAATACATACTGCCTGTTTTAATTTTATTTTTTCTTATAGTCCCCCTTGTACATAGCTTTTTGAAGGATAAATCTTTTAGTGTTCATAAAGTGCCCATATCTCATGAGGAGAGCAAAGAGACCCTTTTATTTTATTTTATTTTATTTTATTTTATTTTGATAAAAGCCTCCATCTTGCTTTAGAAATTATTGCCAGGTGTGACATTTTTCAACTGAATTGTAACAGAGCCATTCAGATTGCTGGGTCCATATATTAATTTGGAAAGATTTAATTTAGCGATCCAGTGCAAAGCCAATTGAAAAGCGACAGTTGTGCATCCGGGGAGGACAAACACAAAACAAGGGACGCTTAAGCCTTCCTTTGCTGTTTGATTTTTCTACTCCCATTCCATGAAGATTAATAGATGTGGGTGTGGAGAATGCCAGCATTTTTATTACTTTTCATCTAAATGTTAAGAGGCATGAACCAAGCGGCATATGGTTTCAAGGAGCACTTTGTCATCTGGAAACCTGGTGTTTTGTGGTGTTTTTTTTATTAAACTGATGAATTGTTTTAATTAGAATACTCTGAAGAAGCATATGACAGCTACAAAATTTAGTAATTTTTAGTCACAACATTATGTGCTAATCTCTTCTGCTGAGTACAAAACAAAGGATGGGGGAGCCAGTGAAAGCAGGGGCAGTCAAGTATATTCCCCCACTCCCCACAAGGACGCCATGTCATACTTCTTCCTTACTTTCCAAGGGAATCCATTTTGACTAATCTAGCTGCACATGGTTTGTCTGTCTTGTAGGTATAAAGAATCTACTGTACACAGAAGGTGTCAGAACTGAACCATAGATAGATGATGCCAGCTGTCAGGAACCTTGGGGTTGTACAGGCAAGTGGGAATCAAACTAGGAACCAGTGCCATCCTGAGCAGACATAATGTTGTGTAGGAGGATTAAGAAGAATCAGTCTTGGATGGTAGTTTCCATAGCCCAGAAGGCACATGTTGTTGCTCAAACAAAACTTCACGCCACTCTAAAAAGGCATACCTAGTTTTGTAAATGTGCGTGGGCATGTGGCCAAATGTAAAAATACACATTAAAATGTACAAAAACGATAACTAAAACCATATATAAACACTGTGTTGTACCTGGGAAGAAGTTTAAATAGAAGCCAACGTACATATATTATGCATAGAAAATACAGTTTATGTACATGAAATAGTTAAACACGGCGTTACAAGGAAAAAAGTATAAATACTGCATCTAATTCCTGTATGTGTTCCTGTGAGATGCACAGCTTTATAGGTTCTGATGATGCCTATAAAGCAAAAGAATTAAGGTTCACCAAAGGGAGAGATGACACATACTCCTGTATCACCAAGAGATGTCTTCATGTTTAAATTCCCCCCCCCCAGGCCTACCAGTATAAGTCCTTTTTGTCAGTCTTGGGAGTTCTGCATTTAACTTGGAGTTATCCAAATTATGCATTCTTTTTCTCTACTTCTGGTAGCTCGGTTGCTTCCAGAGTAACAAACTGCTTGGGTGGAAACAATGGGGACATCTACCCTACAAATGTAACAACTACTAGCAAATATTCTCAATGATAAAGGTTGTCTCAATACTTCAACATGCCCACAGCCCTCTGCTGTGAGATGTTCATTCTTTGGCATGATAGTGAAACGATCAAGGATTCTTGAAGCATGAGCCGAAAGAAGAAGAAGAAAGAAATGGTAGGAAGAATTTCATGACGGTTAGAGCTGTCCGGCAGTGGAATATGCTGCCACAGAGGGTGATGGAGTCTCCTTCTTTGGAGGTTTTTAAGCAGAGGCTGGATAGCCATCTGTCGGAAATACTGTGATGGGGGTTCCTGCATGGCAGGGGGTTGGACTGGATGGCCCTTGAGGTCTCTTCCAACTCTATGATTCTATGATTCTGTGAACTGAGGGAATCACCTCAATTTTTTAAATCAAAAGTTGCATTTTCTGCAGAAGGCTAGGTTTTGCACTTAATAAACAGTTTTCCTACAAAAGTCACTTCACCATAATTTCACCCCCAGGAGGAGAAAACCCTTTGAATCTTTTGTTTTCACCTGTGCAAATGAAATAAGCAACTATTTACATCTTTTCAAGAAAAATACTTGAAGCTGAAGCTCTGCCACCTCACCACAATGGGAAGCCAACTAGGCTTAATAGGTTTTCCTCACACATTCTGGCCCACCTTTCTCATAACCAACTTTCCTTCAGGCCCATGCTTCTTTAGCCTTTTTCACCTTATCTGTGCTATTTCGGTATCCCTATCGTCTTACCACGGTTCTGCCTTCCTATAGTGGTACATAATGCTGTTTTACCCTTATCGTCCAGTGAACCCCATAAAGCTTTTCTTCTCCCTTCTGAGGTCCTGTGGGAGGTTTTGCCCAGACGAGTAATCAGCACAGTGCTATAGTCCTCTATCACTAGAAATGTTTGTGAACATTCCATGAACTCAGGTGTAGGCATTAAGGTGTTTGGAGGCGGTATCGTGTAAACATTTCACTTGTCTATTCCTGCTTCAAAATGCTGTTGTTCAGGATACAGAAGTGTTGTTTGATTTGCTTTCTTCCCGTTGGTGCTTATTTACCGGAACCTCTTTTTGTCAGCTGCCACCCTCTGTCTGGAGAATGCAACTGTGAGGCGGGCTGGGCAGGACTCTATTGCAACGAAACCTGTCCTCTGGGGTACTACGGCGAGAGCTGCCAGTTTGCCTGCCGCTGCCAGAACGGAGCAGATTGTGAGAGCATTACAGGGAGGTGCACGTGTGGGCCAGGATATATGGTAAGCCTGAAATGTTGCCCCTTCTCTCTAGATTTAAGTGTTTTAATTCAGCAATAAACAATTTGGAGGGACTTCTGAATATTTCTGTTCAATTTGACCCTTCTCCATGAGCATGCGTGGGCAAAAGACCATAATATTCTATGGGGGGGCAGATTTGACATAGCCAAAGCAGCCAGGTTAGGAGTTGTTTTCTACAGTAAAGGGGAAAAAATCTTATTTTTATTACAATAGTAGTTCATAGAAATTAGAGGAAAGAAAGACAAAATTCTAACTAATTTTTTTTTTAAAAGTTCTGTCAAATAAGTACAGTGGTACCCTGACTTAAGAGCAGCTTAACTTGAGAGCATTTCAACTTAAGAGTGGAAAACTGTTGGCATTTTAACTGCCACCTTACAAATTTTAGATATGGTCTGCTTGACTTAATTTTTTTGTTTTGTTTGTTTTTTAACTTATTTTTTCAATTTTTAGATAGGTACCCCAACTTAAGAGTAGTTCGACTTAAGAGCATGCATTTGGAATGGATTAAGTTTGTAAGTTGAGGTACCACTGTATATTATTCATTTGGGTAGTATATAACTCTCAGGATGGAAAATAGACTTCTGATAAAGGAATTAGGTGCCTGTTGTCAGAGTCTTATGCCTTTGTGTCGTTTCCCGCTTTCTGTCCTTATGCAATGAGTAATAAAGAACATGAAAAAAAAGGAGTAGGGAGAAAAACCCAGGAAGCAGCAGGAATGAGAGGGGGTGGAGTGAGCATGTACATGTCAGCTGATCGAGGAACCAGATGACCAGGTGACAATGATCACTGTTATGATGCAGGGCAGTGTTTGTGTAGCCAAGGCAAAACAGGCGTTTCCTATCCCACTATAACTGCGTGTACAAGGAATCCCTGCAAGATGTGCCGCGGTCTGTTGAAATAAGCCATCTAGAGGTTTGCGTCTCATAGAGCAGGACTATGAAACCCTAGTGCCAATTATTACAAATGTGCATATCTCTTGTGTAGGAGGCACTGAGCTGGAAAAGAAGCAAAAACGGAATGGCCAATTGAGAATCCCTGAACCACATGTGAGGTTGATCCTTGGCTTATTATCATTTCCAAATCCAAAGATTATTTTACAGTTCTAGTACATGCTCTTGAGGCCAGCCTCTAACTCTCCCCAGCTTCAACAAGCAGAGCTATCTGAGTGCTTTAGCTTGCCTAGGAAAGGAAAGGAGACCCAAGTTTTCTATTCCATTCATCTTCTTTCGCTCTTTATTGTTCATATTTGTATTGTGGATGCAAGGTGATGGGTATACAGTATTTTCCCGGGTATAAGACTACATTTTTGTCAGACTAAAAATTGGGGGTTGTCCTATACACAGAAGTAAGCCAATGATAGAATCGTGTGGTTCTGAAAATTGATTTTGGGTTGGAAAATGGGGGGGGGTGTCATCTTATGCATGGGGCATCTTATAGATGGAAAAAATACAGTAGGTTGTTTGAGGAACTTTCAACTTCTCCAATTTCTCCTTGTTTTGGCATCCAGATTTTTGTCTGACTAAGAATTTCCCAAAATAAGCATTTGCACGTGTCAACATGGGCTACAACTGTTATCCTGTATTAAAATTCCATCGTGCTATAACATGAACTGGCAGTAGAAGGACTAAAAGTTTAGCATTATCCGAGGCTGCTGTGCTCATATGATATGAGATGGGTCTGCTGCGGGTAAAGCAGGAGGTAGAGTTAATGATGTGCTCAGTGGTTTTTGAAACTACTGAAATTATTGAAATTATTGAAATTATTTGAAATTATTGAAACAATTACCAAATCAATGAAACTGTGGAAGGTGGGTTTCATCCTCCTTTCCAAGTCTGTTTTAATGTTGAAAGAGTGACAACAGTACATTAAAACAGCTCTGGTCTTTTGTATGGGTAAATTAACTTGAAAATGTAGTTCTGATACACCTTCCATTGTGATCTAATTTTAAATATTTTCATTTTATTCACACTTATTCTGTTACCTTGCATTTTCATTATGTTGATGTTGTTGGCTTTCATTCAACATTGACTTAATGACCACAGCGCGCGCGCGCACACACACACACACACACACACACACACACACACACACACACACACACACGTAGTCCTTTAAGTGGTGAGATCCAAGGATTGATAAAAATAAAATTTAAAAATAGTGCACTTTGTTTTTATACATCAGGAAGCCAAAAAGATTTTCATAATCAGTAAACATGATTACTTAATTGGGACAGTCATATTTAATTTTTAATGGTCATTTTTAAAATGCCACCTGTGCTTTACCTTGAAGGTCCAATGCAAAATAAATGCCATCTGGTGGGCTCTGTTTGGTATTACTGTCCATGCCCAAAAGGGGAAGAAGAAATAAACAACAATGGGGAAGGATGGATTGCGTTATATCACAGATTATGGTGGGTAAATAAATCCTCTGCAAGTTAACTATGGATATTTCCATGTCCGCACATCCCTAAGTGTTGGGGTTACATCAATAAGAACATAAGGAGGGTCATGCTGGATCAGGCCAAGGGCCCATCTAGTCCAGCTTCCTGTATCTCCCAGTGGCCCCACCAGATGCCTCTGGGAGCACACGAGACTAGATCTGTCTCCTGATACCACTCCCTGGATCTGGCCCTTGAAGTATCCCGGTTTTAAGCCTGGAGATTACACTTCTCCATCATGGTTTGTAACCTGAGATGGACTTTTCCACCAGGAATCTGTCCAATCCCCTTTTGAAGGCATCCAGGCCAGATTCTATCCCCATATCTAGTTGGTATGTGCAAGTACTTGTAGGATTAGCACCAGGTACTTGGCAAATCTTTCAGATGCTTTTCTTCCTATTTGACTCGTCTGCATTATTGGGCTGGACTGGAGGAAAGGAGTTGGAATGTCATCCTGTCACAGGGTATATAGGTTATTAGGTCCTAGCTCCCTTCCCCTTTATGGCCTCATCGGATATTAAACACTGGGTGTGTGCATGCAGACATACAGGCACACACACATGTACATACACACACTTTATGTGTAAACAAGGCAGACATGAATAACAGTTGTTCTTTTCAGCATAGTGAGACATTATGGGGATTTCTTCCTACCCATTTCACGAGATTAAACATGTATCAAGGGTGCAGGTAAGGCTTTTTGTGCATTTATCTGAAAATACAAGTAACATGTTGTTTCAGAGTAACATCCCTGAAAAGGTTGATTAGTTTCTTCTGGCCCATTTTGAAAATAACAGTTCATCTCCTGCTAAAGAGCTTTCCCTCCTCTGACATTTAAACAGCTTGGTTATTGAAGATAGCACCATAATCACTGAAGCATATTTAGGCATTAGTATCATCACACTCTCATAATATACAATAATCTCTGGCAATTAGTCCACAAGGAGTTGTTAAGCCTGGGAATTGCTAATTTATTACGGTGGAAGTGTGTTTGTCATGCATAGGATGATTCTGATCCCATGTTGCTATTTTACAGAGGATTATTGAGCTGTCAAAATCTGCCAGCTCTTAGAAAGGGAATCAGGGAAGGCCTTTTCATCAACAGAGAGCCTCACAGCACAACCCGAGATCAGGGAAAGATGTGGGAATATCCCATAGGACAGTTCCCTACAAGAGCAAGAATTGGGAAGCCCAATTTTCCCTAACTAGCATAAGAATTCCCAGCCCTATCTAGAAATGCTGAGGGTAGATGCCCTAAGCACATCCGATCTCGCCTGATTTCGGAAGCTAAGCAGGGTCGGCCCTGGTTAGTACTTGGATGGGAGACCTCCAAGGAATACCAGGCGCTGTAGGCACCTGGAGCAGGAAGTGGCAAACCACTCCAGTATTCCTGCCAAGAATACTCCATGGATATGGAGTCATGAAGAGTCAGTAACGACTGTAACAACACAACACACACACACATAGCATAAGAATGCAAACCCTGATTTGTCATCCAGTAAATCCTCACCCAGTAAACACAAAACTCAGAACTTTTATTACATACGCTGCAAGATGATGGACTTTAAAAAATGCCTGTATTTGCAAGCTTG
>JAHTLZ010000252.1:7462967-7483920 GCA_023846285.1 Phrynocephalus versicolor | reverse complement strand
TTCAGTCAATCCGCACATCACAGCAATATTACAGAATCTGTGGGGCTCCCTGTCCCATACCCTGACCCTTTCGTTCCCCAGGTATTTTGTCATTAAAGTACCTGTGGAGAGTAATTAGCATCCCTCTGAGAGGAAATGAATGCTGCCAGACATCACTGCCTTCCTGGAAGGTTAAAGGCGTTATGTTCCTGGATCATCCATGAAGCCGGTTTCTGACAGTTTAATGAGCAGGTTGTGCAAGATCCCTCTCAATGTCCATTGGAGCCCAATTAGAGAAATGAATCTGCCCTCCCTGGTTCACGTAATTGAGCCTTGCATGTTTCCCTTGCCGGTGAATGTTTGCAGCAAGCTACTATGGGCTAATAGTAAGCATTGCCCTCGAGTTAGCAAGTACACTGATATATATCTAGGATTGGCATCATTTTTCAGATAAGTTTCTCTGCTTCCTGTAGCATATAAATATGTACTGCTTTTAAAACAAATAAACTTATCTGGATTTGCCGGCGCTATTTCCAAACAGCATCTCCATTTGGCCTCCTAAACAAGTAGATGCAAAAGCTTGCATGTGTCCCTCTTTGCCAGTTTGTAGCCTTTTCTCTCTTAAAATTTTGCATATCCCATCGTGCCCACCACTTCTGCCCCAATGAGAGCGCTGGTGCTCATTTTCCAAATAGAAACCGGATTTTCTGATTAGCTCATGAGACTACTTACTTCCCAGCTTTGGACTTTCCCTGTAAAATCTGCATGTCTTTTGTTTTGTTCTGATTCGATTTTTTTTAAAACCTGTAAATAAATGGCATTCATTTGGAGCAAAAAATGTTGAAACATTTTTTTGCTCCACTGGCAGATTCACTTGTTGGGACTTAAATTGAGCTGAGCCACTTGCCTCTGCAATTTAAATTTGGTTTGGGATGCAGGCATCTCTCTGCTTGTGGAAAATCACATGTCCAGGAGGTTAGTTGAAAACTGACTTGCCCAGCATGTTGATTCTCAAGATCCATGATCTGAGTACTCCTGGTGGGTAATCCTGGAAACATGCAATACCTCCATCTGATGTGCACAGTCTTGGAAAAATATTGTGATCACCTGAGTTTCCTGGTTTTATGAATCAACACTTGCTTCAATTTAATTATTTCAGTCTCAGTTTTCATTACTCTGATTTTTGCAATCTGGGTTCTGTGTATCAACAGAATACATTAATGAAATCATATCCATGTGCCAGGCGTTATGGTTGGCAGAACTTTGTCACAGAGTAAATGTTCTGGCGATAAATGACTTCTCACTTTACTCTGTTATCAGGTCACCAGCAGGTCAGTCTCCTAACCATCTTCCTAAGAGATTTGTAAAAAAGGTAGAATACATCTTAGAATGCAAATTTAAGATTATGGGTCAAAATAGGTATAGTGTTAAACATACCTTGAATATCGATGCCCAGGTTGTAACAAAGAACACCTTTTTGCAGGGACATTTTATGTTCTGGCTGTATATTCACAGGGAGAAGAAAAAAAGCACCAAATAGCCAAAATCAGGAGTGCAAAATAGCACGAGGGATTGACACGAAACTACTTATTCAGAAACAGTTTTAGAATAGGTATTGCATTAGTCTGTGTAAGCACATCAGGCAAACTAAATAAAGACAAAGGTGTTGTAGCACCTTAAACGCTATATTTTAATATAAACATTTGTAGACATTCTTAGACCACTTCTTCAGACAGATGAGGCAGAAAACAGGGATTATTCATGCTGGACTCTTGAGAATCAGTGGCTGGCATTTGTGAAATACAACCAAACACCATCGAGCCAAACGTGAACGTTTTGCCCTGTCAGTCCCTGTTTTCTACCTCATATGTCTGATGAAGTGGCCTAAGAAGGTCTGCAAAAAGTTGACTTTAAAATAGAATACAATGGTACCTTGTATAAAGGAATTAATTCATTCCAAATGAAATTATGTTAAGCAAATTTTCCTTTATACAAATTTCCCATAGGATTGCATTGAAAACGGAGTAATCCCATTTTTATGTTGTACGGATTCACCCCATAGGCGATTGTGTTAAGCGAATTTCCCCTATCTCCGGAAATTTTATGTTATACAAACTGTTATACAAGGGTCCACTGTAGTTAGTCTTTAAGGTGCCACAGTGCTTTTATCTCTCTTTTTAATTTGTTTTTTGCACAATATTGTTCAGAAGCATTTTCCAATTTCCAGCAACAATCCTGATCAGACATGGAAGAAAACTAAATCAAATGTCTGGAGTCATGAGACCACAGAGAGTCTATAAACATAATTAGAAAAGTGTGAGGCTGGGTGATACCTTTGACTGTCAGAACCAGTTTATAGCCTCGTGGCACAGTAGTTAAACTTCAGTACTGCAGCCAAAACTTGACTCATGACCCAGGTTCAATCCTAGTTACAGTACCTTGCTTCAGGTTCACTCAGCCTTCCAGCCTTCCAAGCTCAGCAAATGTACCCAGCTTTGCTGGAGGGGCAATGTGTAACCTGCATGATTAAATTGTCAATCACCCAGAGGGCGCTTTAGGCTCTGTGGAATGGTATATAAGCAGCATGCTTTATAGCAGTCCTGAAAGGGCTTTCAGAGCAAGTGAGATACTTAAGGGGTGGTTTTACCATTTCTGCAGCCCCAGTGAGACTCCATGGATGAGCAGAGATTCAACCCCATTCTCCTGAGTCCGAGTCCATCCACTATACCACACAGGGAATCTTTTATTGGAGAACTTTTCTTGAACCACTGAAATCAAATAAATTGCAAGCTTTCAGGGGGAGACTTCCACAGCTTCAAGCTTAGCACAACCTCTGTATGGAGAGATACATGTCTGTGAGAGTAGATGTAAGTCCTCTGAGGTCTCAGGCCTCTTTGGAGCACAGCACATTTTGAATTTTTACACCCCTTTTCTAGAATGCCCTCAGAAGATGCGAATGGTAAGGGATTTTTGAGTAGTGTACCAAGAATTCCCTGAAAGGGCTGCCATGAGTCAGAACTGATTTGAAAGCACACAATTATTATTTAGTTACAACTGTATTGTGGCCTACAGTATATTCCCTTGTATAAGACTATATTTTTGTTTTAAAAATTTTAGACTAAAAATTGAGGGGGGCGTCTTATACACGAAAGTAAGCCGAGGAGAGAACTGTGTGGTTGCAAAACTGTAATTTTGGGTTGGAAAAGTCATCTTATGCATGGGGGCGTCTTATAGATGGAAAACATGGTAATTAATTATATAATTTTAAAATTGGGAATAGGAATTAATGACAAGTGAATCATGTATGTGTCAACTTGCTTCCCAGTTGTGGAGTCTCTCCCATGTGACCTGCTTGGGTTTTTTGTTTTGGTTTTGTTTTGTTTAACATGTAAATAAATAGCATTCATGTGGAGCAAAAATGTTGAAACTGAGTGAGGCTCGCTTACTTTAGGCACATTATGAGAAGGCAGGATTCTTTGGAAACAACAATAAAGCAGGGAAAGAGGAAGCCCGAATGTGGAATGTATTGACTATAATTAAAGACTCAGGCTTGAGCAAGGCAGTAGAAGACAAGACATTCCAGAGATTACTTGTACATAGGGGTTACCATATATTGATCACACATAACAGTAATTTTTTAAAAAGCATCCAAGTAAGAAAAGGAGATCGGAGAGCCATAATTATAAAATGTTGCTTATGGGCTTTGTTCTTCTATTAATTAAGCATGGGTCACTTGAGATTGGCTTCCATGGAGGGACGAAGAGGAACTCCTGAGAATGACCACCCACAGCTATGTTGGTTCGATTGTGCAATTCCTTCTGCCTGTGAAAGGGCATCTGTAGGGTTTATGGGGCTTGGGATGGGTGGGTTCATACCTTGTACAGCAAACACCAGAGGGTTCCCTCTGGTCAAGACCCTGCTCATCCCACCCTCCTTACAGCTCCTGGAGTTCCTTCTGGGATTTGATTTAATACAAGCTGTAATTTGGTTTAATACAAATTCACCCACGGGTGCCAGTGAGGACATCAGTTGAAATGCAAGTGACAGCATCAGCCAATATTCTTCCTTCAGGATGCAGCAGTGGAGGAAGAGACTTGATTTTCTTTTTGGTGCCTAAAGTCAGGGCATAATTATCAACCCCAGCCTCCTTCCAGCTCTCCTTACCTCTTGGTTTAAGAGGCTGCGTGACTAAATAGAAATGTGCATTTTTTTTTCTTGTTTGGCCCTTCATTCTATAGGAGCTCTGTTTGCAGTACAGCTGTCATGAAAAATTTATCCTCTTCTTTCCTTGTTCTTTCATTAAACAAAAACAGAATATGGTGTACGGAGCCAGCCTTCCTGTAATTGCTTATCAAAGTTTGATGTCTCCTCATTGGGGGTAGTGGACTGGGAAGTGCAGAAGTAAATGGGGACCCATGAGGTTTGTGCCTGATCTGTCTTGCATGGTACCGTGCTGGATTTTCCCCTCCTCTTTTAAATCAAAATTTGGTTTGCGTTGTTGTTTGATTTAGGCAGGATTCTTTTCCCTCTGGCTTTGATAACAAGCCTCCTTGTATAGAGGCTTTTATTGGGTTGTCCTAAGGATTATTAAGTCTAGGATTGTGTTACCTGCATGACAAGCAGGTAGAGGGTTTCAGGACCCACCCACCCAGCTGGACTCAAGGACCATGGAACTTCCTCAAGTGACCAGAATTTGGAGGTCTGTTGAAGGGGGAAATTTCATTTATGAACTGCCATGTTCAAAGTTCATGCCCTCCATCAACTTCTCTTATTCTCTTTTACATCGCATTTTATTTAATAAGTATTTATAATCCTCTTGGATCTGGAGGTTTCCTCTTATGGCTGAAAATTCCAAATACTGTAGCAGGGTTGGCAAGCCCTCCATATGGTTTGGCAAACAACTCCCGTCAGCTCCATCCATGGCTGGATGAAAAGAAGACTATCCCTACCTGTATGCACGGAAACAATGTGTTCTTTGTACGAAAAAGGTCAAACTTGAAGTGTCACATCCATACTAGAGATGGGCAACCTAATGAAAATGAAACAGTGTTTCATTGTTTCATTAGCTTACAAATTGTTTCATAAGCTAACTAAATGAGAGACCCTGTTTCGTTTTGGATAGTAATGAAATGAATGATTGGGGGGGGTGTTAAAAACAAACTTTTTGTTACTATCTAAAACAGGCTCCCCAGGGTCCAAGGGGCAGCAACTTTTCCCCTTTAAGCCCTCCAAATTTGGAGAGGGTTGGGGGTAAGGGGGCTGAGTTAATGAGCTCCAAAGAGAGGGCCCCTAGGAGCCTCCCCCCCCATTGGAATCAGAAAGAAGCCAATAAGAACACAAGAACAGCCTTGCTGGAACAGGCCACAGCCCATCCAGTCCAGCATTCTGTCTCACAAAATGGCTCACCGCTTGCTTCAGGGTATTCCCAAGCAGATGTCTTCACCTGCTTAGTGTTGTGTGATAGGGAAAACAGCTTTTCCTTATCTACTTTGTCCACACTGTGTACGATTTTAAAAACTTCAATCAGGTCACCTCTTAGACACCATTATTCAAGAGTGAAGAGGCCCAGCCTTTGCAGCCTCAGATGGTAAGGAAGGTGTTGAGTTCCCAAATCATTCTGGTTGCCCTCCTCTGCACTTTTTCCATTTCCATAATATCCTTGGAGGTATGGTGATCAGAACTGTTCACAATACTCCAGATGGGGCCTCACCAAAAGACTCCTAGGGGCACCCCCTTTGGAGCTTAATAACCCAACCCCCTTACCCTCCCAAATGTTTCCAAAATTCAGGAGGTTCCCTAAAATCGCTTTCTGAAGGTACCTTTGCTACTTTGGTACCCCAAGGTAAGTAACTACCTTGAAAATTATTTTTAAAACTATGCCATTTATATCATAAACTCCCTAGTAACATAAAGTAAACTCCCTGATTGCCTCCACACTCCCAGCACATTTTGCCAATTAACTACCCCAGCCCCTTTAGAGCTTCATAACTAAGTCCCCTTACCCCCAAATCTTTCCAGATTTCAGGGGGTTCCCAAAAATCACTTCGGGAAGGTACCCCTGCTACTTTGGAGCCCTGAGGTAAGTAAATTTTGATTACAGCCCCCCCCCACTGCCCTTTTCTGCCTTTTGCCTTCCCCTCGCCTTCCAGCTGGGACTTTTTGACAGTTCAGGGTGTGGAGAGGGGAGAGGAGCACTGCACCCACTGCCCACTGCACTCACTATCTAAAACAATCCCCTGGGAGGAAGGGACGACAGGGGAGAAAGGAGCAGTCAGGCAGTGATTTTACTGCTGCCTGGCTGCTCCATTCTCTCTAGCCACCTGCCTTCCAGCTGGATTTTTTTGACAGCTCGAGTTGTCAAAATCAGCTGGAAGGCGGTGGCGAGGAGCCTTTTGAACCCCCCACCAGCTAGAGCACTGGTGCTGCAGGGGATTCGTTTCATTTCGTAAGTAACAATTTTTTCAAAAGAAATCATTATGATATGAAACAAAACACGGGGGAACAAAATGGAATGAAACAAAACACTATTTTTCCATTTTGTGTCCATCCCCAATCCAGACTTTTTGTCTTTATAGAAAAATTATCTGTGAGGAGGGAGGATCAGGCCTAGAAAGTAGCACATTAAATGGGCGAATAGCCCTTTTTTTCTCAGCCTAATACTGTGATGGAAATGATGCACACTTAACTTCTAGCTTTGGGGAGAAGTAAGTGGACACAGGTATAGAGGAAGCAGCCTCCTGCAGAGTTATTGCAGCCTTGCATGCTGCCTCTAGTAGGTGTGGTTGAGAGGGACCTTTATGGACTGAGGTGAATGGGAGTCACTAACAGTACTAAATAATAGTGCTGCCTCTGATTCAGAGAGAGCATCAGCTCTCTGCCCTGCTGATCCCCCCTCCTGATGGAAGCAGTCAGTCATTCTGTTGGATCAATTGAGATGTTCCTGAAAGCAGGCACGTTTGTTAGCTTTGCTGTTGTCTGTTCACTATAAGTAAAACATTTTTCCCATTTCTAGTGTTTCAGAGTGCTTTATTGAGACTGTAAGTGCCAGTTGATAAGAAAAACGTATGGATAAAACTTGAGAACTTGAAGCTAATTCTACTCTGTGAATCCCCGCACTTCTGCCCCACAGCTAGAAGAATTTAACCAAAATCTAAAAAACACTTAATCAAAATCCAAAATCCACAGCTAGATGAATTTAACCAAAATCCAAAATCCACAGCTAGATGAATTTAACCAAAATCCCAAAACTCAGACTGTGGGTACATTTAATATTACTGACTGTGAGTGGCAAAAAAATAAAATAAAAATCCAGGGGTCAAGCCAGATCATTTCCTTGCACTGCCTGGAAAGGTTGCAGTCAGACTTGTAGCCTTTTTGCATGTGAAGCAGGTATTCTCCCACTGAGCTACAACCTTTCCTTGCATGGTTGGCAAAAATTCAGGACAGAGGTGAGTGGCAGGCACAGTATGGGTGCCACCATTCCTACGCACCTTGATTCCTCCTTGTGGTGAGTGCAGTTTGCTGAGTAGGGCAAGGGCGCACATGACAGAGCTGTTCCCCTGAGGAAAATTAGCGTGGCCTTTCCAAATCAGCACGATGAGCTGAAATCCCAGAGCAAACAATTAAGTACTATTGAATCTTCCCGTGGCCCATGTAGAATCCTCAGCTGTCGAACAGAGAAGTGTTAAATATCAGTCTGTGTGTGGCAAGATTCCTTAATAGAGCTATAATACTTCTTGCCCCCTCCACCCACCCTGGGGCTATAAGTTCTGAATTAAATTAACCGTCGCTTCTTATTTTATTCTCTCCTACAATGGCCATCCAATGTACAACATTGATTAAGCTGCTGAACTGCCCAGCAGTTGGAGGTGGGGAGCGGTGGGCAACGGTCACCCTATGGAGCCAGAGCTTGGTTAATTTTAGGAAGTGGGAAGGAGATCTGAAAGACCTCATTGCCAAAGCAAGATTTCACAACCCTGGTTACCTTGTCTAACGGAAGATATGACTTGTTGACAACTGGCAGGGGAGATAGCTTATTATTATTATTGCTAGAAGTGGGAAGGTTATGTGCATGTATGTCCTTTGCATAAGAATACCCACATGCATTTAATTTCATAAGCCATGTTTCCCAAATTGAGGTTAAAATGTTAATGAGTTCTCACTCACTCGCTCCATTCAGGATTAACACTGGCTTGGAACCTGTACAGTGTGGTTTGTGCAATTCTTTTCCTGTTACAGAACTAGCAACTCAGGCATTCTTTCCTCAAAAGCAGGGGCTGGAAATGTTCTTTTTTTGCAGCTGGGGCATTCTGGAGGTTCCACTTAAAAAAAAAAAGCCTAAAGCCTCCAAGCTCTGTTCAAAAGTGAATCCCAGTGTGTGCAATAGGTGTTACTCTCTGGATGGCTGGATGGTATGGGTTGGTCTGCGGCAGACGTGGTCAGTCTCTTGTTTTGTCAGAGGCCACTCTTTCCTAAAGGGAAAGGCTGTCTTTTGAATGCTTGTGCGTTCAAGATAAACTATCCAGGACCAAAGAGCAGCAGGCAGGGAGAGGTTGCTGGCTGAAACCATCTGGTCTGATCCCATTTCAGCATGGGGCTCAGTGTTAGGGTTAGGGCTAGGGTTAGGGTTTGGGTTAGGGTTAGGGTTTTACTTTTATCTGTAACATCAAAGTATCCTGTTTAAACAGGCTGTCAGAAGAGCTTTGACACTTTGGATGTCAAGGGGAGAGTCCAGATAGGTAAATTGGTTGCATGGCGAATGCCGTGCCAGGTACGGCCCAGGGGCTTCTGCTGCCCATTGTAGTTGGCTGGCAGCCCATAGTAGGTGCCAGTAGGAAGAGCCAGGACAAAAGTAGGTATCCATACATACAGAAGTGTTCAGCCACTTTTGTTGGTTCAGGCCTAGCTGTTTGAGTCAAGACTCCCCAACATATTGCCCTCCGGACATGGGTTAAAGATGCTGGGAGTTGTAGTACTGTACAACATCTTCTGCAGGACCACCAGTTGGGGAGGAACAAACTGAAGTCACTTTATTGGAACTTTTAGTGAACATTTTAGGATTTAAACTTATGCTAACCTTGTGCCTAAATTACTTTTGAAGTAGTAAAAATTGGGGCTCTGTTATCTTTCCCCCCACATCCATACCAACGTTCATTGTTGAAGACCACACCTACACTTGAATAACTGCTCATACATTGATTCACTGCATCACTGGGACTTTGGATGGTTCTCAAACATACCTTCTTTCCTCTTTAGACACCCACATTCAATGCACAGATGTGGTGGGCATAGGAACAGCCATGATGGAGCATACTGAAAACCCAGCTCTCCCAAATGTGCAGCAATTCAGAGCTTACAACACGCTCACAACAGTGGGCAAGCTGTCAACCTCCAAGTGTTGCTGGATGGCAATTCCCATCGGCCTCCACCAGCAGTAAAGGATAACGGCCGTTGCAGTCTAACACTCCATAGACAGAACTGAACGGCTTCTAGTTTTAGACATCCCGACTGTTTGGGGCAGCTAGGATCCTGAATGGTGTTTCGATCAGATGAGCTCCTCCAACCCTTGTGTGATTTTTGCCCATCATTCTCAGTTTTGACTAATGTGGGATATTGATGGGACAATATCCTTCTCAGCTCAAAAGTTGCAGCCCTATATGGCAATCGTTGATGGTATAATTATATACTTCAAATTCCATGAAAACTGCAGGTTCTGGTTGCTCCCCCTTTCCATTCACTTTGCTGCACCGTTGAAATGTATATTGCAATTTACCTGGTATAGAGACAGTTCCCCTTTTTTAATGTTAATTCACAGAGCTGAATTCATATGGCCACAGAAAAGATACAGCTTATCTGGGATTTTGAGACCCCCACATCTTTGGAGCTTCATTCGTTTGTTTGTTTGCCTCTTTGCCTCGCTGAGGACTGAAATTCACATAACATTAAGCCCTTGTCATCTTTTGTGATTAGAGTTTAGTTCATGATGTTTTTCTTAATGAGCGAGCAGCTGTTCAGAGAGATTTGCCGTTCTACCTTTCCCACCTCCTGCTGAACCGCTGCCAAGAATTTGTCCCTGTTCTCCTTTCACTCCAGTCCAGATCAGCCATTGTAACACTATAATCTCAGGGAACAATAGACATTTGGCAGAAAGGCATCAACCAAACGAGAAATGCACAACCATGGGTTGTCTCAGGCTACTTTCCAAACCCAAGAACACTTTCTTACTTCTTTATTTTTTAAAGACAACTATCCATAAAATTTCTGTGCCCTCCAAGGATTTAAATAGAGACCAAGGCTGCATATATGCTTCTTTGGTGGGGATGTGAAATAGTTCAAAAGTTTTGGAAAAAGGTTTTTTTAGAGCTAAGTAACATGATTAAGTTAGATATAGACTGTAATCCAGAGATAGCATTATTATCATTGTTAACTCGTAAAGATTATGATGTTACAACAAAGGAGCTAATAGCAAATCTTATGACAGCTGCTAGATTAATTATAGCAAGAAACTGGAAGTCAAAACTAGAACTTAAGATGGAAGATTGGTACAACGAACTTTGGGATATAGCTATAAACGATAAATTGTCTTGCAGTCTAAAAGTTAAACGAGGAGAAATGAAAAAAGATGTTTTTATGATATCTGGGGAAAATTTATAGACGATGTATTAGTTGAAGGGAAGGGGAAAGAGCCAACAAATACTTCACGACAATTCTGGAGAAGAGGACTTTAAGAAGATTACTAGAACAACAGAAGACGGAGTGACAAAGAAGAACTCATGGATGGTCCCGGGGGGTGGGGGTACACTTGTATTGTTAATTGTTGCTTATTATTTCGTTTCTATTTTGTTTGTATGTAGTTTAAAATTTAATAAAAATGTATTAAAAATATAGAGACTAAGGCTTTTTATTATAATAGGTAAAAGGTAAAGGTAAAGGTCCCCCCCCCACATGCCTGCTAGTCGTGTCTGACTCTAGCAGTAGTGCTGCTCTCCATTTTTAAGCCAAAGAACCATTGTTGTGCAAGTCCGTGGCCATTGTAGCCAGCCGGCATGGCTGAATGCATTTCTGTGCACGGAACAATGTTTACCTTCCTGCTTTTTTACTGTGGTACGGTGCTACTTGCATTGACATGCTTTCGAACTGCTAGGTTGGCAGGAGCTGGGGTTAACAGCGGGAGTTCGCACCACTGCATGGCACCCAGGATTCAAACCTCCGGGGTGCTGACTCTGTAGACAACAGTTTCAGCACTCTAGCCCACTGAGTCAGCACGCTCAGGGCATAACATCAAATAAGTTACGACAACTTATTTTAGATAGTGCAGTATTCTGAGGTGATTTCTCATTACTCTCTTCTGGTTGCCTCAGGGAGGACATACAAAAGGCCATACAAAAATATTATTTAATTTTCTCCAGTCTTGTGTATAAATCAGAAAGTTTTTCTTTTTTTTTTCCTTCCCCCCCTTTTTTTGAAACCTTTGGTGTGTAGTTCTGTGTTTGCTTGTGTTTGTTTTTTGCTTTTTTTTCTGTTGGTTTTCTTTTGGATATTTAGCACATTGAATTAGCACCATTGGATTTAGAGGTTTTGGTTTCCAAGATTACAAAAAGGACCAACATCCTGTTTTACACACTTTTAAAACATTAACCTCACTACCATACACAGTTCACAGTAATTTGTTTTTAAATTGAAAGCCACACTGTGGTGTTTGGAGAAGGGTTCATTCCAAATGATAACCTGTGTTCTGGAAAGTTTGACTCAGATCAGTTCATTTAAAGGACACAACTAATGGAATTCCTAATTCCACTCTAATGGTAAACAATGATGTTGTTGGTGTATATATTTTGACTTTTCTATCATTTGTCCATCTGTTTTAATCTCTCACTCTTGAGTAGCTGATGAATATAAATGTTGGATAAATTATAAATGTTTTAAGTATTAACATTTCCCACAGGCATTGTTTATTCAGTAGTAGCTTTATTACGGTCAAAGACCAAAAACACCAAACAATGTGAAATAAATTAATACAATTTGAAATCTGAAGTAAGTACAAAATTAAACATACTTCCATTAAAATCATAATGAATCAACCCTTGTTCCATAACCTACATACTCAACTAAGCTGATTCTATATCCTTAAAATAAGATAAAACCATGCCCAGGTTTATGGTATAGAGGTATAGCGCTAAACTCCACCTAAGACGTTGATTACCGGTACTTGCTTTCAGATGGTTCAACCATTTCAAAGCTTGATGATCTATTTGTAGAATAAAGTTTCTTCCCCAAAGGTATGTTCATAACGTGTTTAGAGTCCAACCTATACTCAGGCATTCTTTCTCAGCAACGGAGTAATTTCTTTCTCTGGGCAGTAACTTCTTGCTGAAGAAAGATACTGGATGAAGTAGACCTTCTTTCTCCTGTAACAAAACACAACCTACACCAAACTCTGAAGCATCAGTTTGCTCAACAAAAGTGGAATATAGGATATTGAATCAGACCATTTTTCAAAGCATCAAAAGCATATTGACATTCAGGTGTCCAAACTACCTTAACAGGCATTCTGTACATGCAGCCCATACATCTATTTGCAAGTCAGTATTGCCGCAGAACAGAATTTAGCCACTTGTCTGGTAATACGATGTATATTGTCAGAAAGTAGCAATTGTACATAGCATTCCTCTGATCTCCCTGGAAATTTACAAATAATAGGAAATAAAAGCTCCATGAGGAGATCCAGCATCGTTTATTTGTATACAATGGAGATGCCAAAGCCCACTTGTGCCTTTTTCCCCATCACTATTTTGTAAAGCAGGGGCATGCTCCGAAAATATTCTGGATGCCCCCGTTCCTGAATGGGCAAGTTTGTTCCAGTTTCAGTGGCTCAGCCCGATTTCGTTGTCATTTGCAGGGTGACGACTGCTCCTTTGTCTGTGCACCCGGGACCTATGGAGCCAATTGCTCGCTGACTTGCAACTGCAAAAATGGTGGTGCGTGTTCCCCAGTGGATGGCTTTTGCTTCTGCAGAGAAGGTAAAGGTTGTTGTGCTTTAAGAGTGCAAAATCCATAAATCTTGCTTTTTTTATTGAATGCCTTCAAGTTGCGAAAGAGTTCAGGATCTCCAGAGCGATTCTTGTCCGAAATGCCTTGTGCTGTGTCTTGTTTGAGGGTGGCAGTGAGTATGGGCCTGCCCTTCAAGGTTGGTTTGGTTTATAGTTTCCCAGAGTTCAAATTTCACTGGTGTAATCCTGGCACCAAGACCTGGTTTGCACTCTTGAAGGTTCGTCATTCCATAATGGCTGAGATTTCACATGGGGTTAGGCAAGCAGAGTGTTTCCCGTCCATCGAACACATATGCAGGGCTCAAATGCAGCCCCAACTAGTATTTTTTTAAAGGTTAAGAAAGTGCCCTTCAGCCATTTCGTGGGCATAGGGGACATTTTGCTACAGTTTGGAAATCACAAGTATCTTGCCTCTGACAGCTTCAAAATCTGGAGGTTGTAGAGAGAGCTTTTCAAAATAAGGAATAGAATAGAATAGAATAGAATGGAGATGCTTATATTTGGCAGGGTAAGGAAAGAGCTGAGACTGTCAGAGATTCAAGATTGGGTGTGTGCAACTGTTGAGCCTCTGCATGTTGTCTGCCTAAAATGACCTGGGAGAGAGAGAGAAGAGATGCAGAATGAGAGGTAGCTGCCGGTTCATCTGCTTTGTGCTCTGTCTTCTTCAGGGTGGCAGGGAGTGGATTGTTCTATTCCGTGCCCAAGCGGCACCTGGGGTCTCCACTGCAACCAGACATGTTCCTGTGCCAACGGAGCGGCCTGCAACCCAGTGGACGGAGTCTGCCTGTGCTCTCCTGGGTGGCAAGGGGAGGTCTGCGACCAGCCATGCCCTGTAAGTCTTCCTAGGATTTCTTAGCGGGTTCAGTCACTGAAACAGTCACTGGACCCAATCATACAGCAGAAAGCCTCTTTCAACTGTGTCTACAATATCACGGATGCAAAGGACCAGAGGAACAGTAAAGGATATAGGTTAGACAATAGGTGGGTACTGAATGCGATGTAGACCTGTAGTAATGGGCATGAACTGCCAGCTGAACAGTCCCTGATGGTTTGCTTTTTCAGCCAAACGCCTACTCAGAGGCAGCACCCAGAGTAGGCGAGGCAGGGAGACCAGGGCACTGCCTCTGAGTGGTTGCCTGCCGGAGGAGCCGGGGCCAGGAACTACCAAACAACTGTTGGTCCAAAAAATGAACCACCGGTTTGTGCCCATCTCTAAGTGATGCCTTAGAAGAAGTGGGTGTGAATCCCTGCTCAGTCAAGAAAACTCACTGCGGGGAAGTGGTAATGGCAGAACAAATCCTTAAATATCTCACTGGCCTCGAAAGCCCTATTAAGGCCTATATCAGTCAGTTTTGACTCCAAAATTTGTAATAGTAGCAGTATGACGACTTTCCTCCACTGCAGCGAAGAAAGCTTGGGAAATGAGATGTCTGCATTTTTTAGAACAGAGACCTTCATTCAGTCCTGATACTTCTGCTCCTGGTCTCAGGGTAAATTATTTAATTGAATGTGTGAAGATGGGAAAAGTTACCTTTCTGTACATCTCCTTGAGTTAAGCCTGAGGCTTGCAGGCCAAAAAAGAAAGTTTCCCCATTTCTCTCAAGCAGCGTTTCCACTGCTGGCGGTTGCAGTGTTTTTATCAACATACCCAGAGAATGCGAGTCTTGATGTGACACCCTCAGAGCCTTTTTGTATGATTTTCTGAAGGGTGTGGGATGTTCCTGTGGTTGGCATTGTTTATTTTGTTCCTGGAGAAGCAGAGGTTAGCTGTAAAACAGAGTTCTTTTCCATACCAAGAACTCCTAGTGGAAAAATTTTAATTAACATCAATATTTTTTAAAAAGCTCCAGAAGCAAAAGACCAGCAGAGCAGTAGAAAGAGTGTTTTTTTAAGATATGGGTAAAAGCAGAGCCGTTTGGACATGAAACCTGGTAAGGCCCACTGTCCTCTGGGCCTAATAAGGTAAAGGTTCCCCTTGCACATGCATGCTAGTTATGTCCGACTCCAGAGGCGGTGCTCATCTCCATTTCTAAGCTAGAGAGCCAGTGTTGTGTAAGTCCGTGTCCGTGGGTCCGCCATGGCTGAACGCATTTCTGCGCACAGAACACTGTTTTACCTTCCTGCTTTTTACAGCAGTACCAATTTATCTACTTGCATTTACATGGTTTTGAACTACTAGTTTGGCAGAGCTGGGGTTAACAGCGGGAGCTCACTCTGCTGCATGGCACCCGGGGTTTGAACTGCCAAGCTGCCAACTTTGCAGCCAACTTTTCAACCCTCTAGCCTGCTGAGCCACCATGCCATGACTAAAATGGCCTAGCCACGACTAAAATGAGGGAGCGTGGAATTCTGCCCCATGTGCATGCGTGAGTGTCTTTCCCCCTAGTACTCGAGTTCAGAGAGATGATGAAGGTTCTAGGAAAAAAGAAGGACAATCTATCACATTTACCTCACTTTTAGCTTTACAATCAGGATCCAAAAGGCACTGGTGGTCTTTCCACTTGCCTGTTCAGGCCCACTTGGGCCCATCTCATCCAGCAGCATGCTCCTAGCTGCAACCATTCAAAGATGCAAAGATGGGAGCTGCACCTAAGAGTAGAGATTCAGTGTTCCTCTGGAGATGAAATTTTGCCATGGTGTTTGCAGCCTGATATCTGAAGACGTGCTGCAAATTATTTCTCTCATGACAGGAATGACTCAGAGATTTTGTCTTACCTTTGTTTTCCTCTTTATGGAAGGATGGGACTTACGGCCTCAATTGCAGTGAACGTTGTGACTGCAGCCATGCAGATGGGTGTGATCCTGTCACGGGTTACTGCTGCTGTCTTGCAGGCTGGACAGGTAAAATTGCATGCAACCTAGCTAGTACTTCTGTTCTGCATCTGAGTTTCCAGGCTGTTCAAGTAGCCTTCAAAACCTTTTTTTACATAATCTATGGGGTATTCCAGATACACAAATTGTTTTATATTGAGAATTGCTCTTATTGGAAATGTTACTGATATCTAAATGATATTTCTCATCTCACTTTGAACTACTGTAGACTCTTTCATTGGTTTCCACACCACTTGGTCCCTCCCTGATATCTTTGGTTTGGAGAAGTGCTTGCTTGGTTTGGCTTTTATTTCATTTATTTTTTTTACTGTTTTGTACTGGGGCTGGTGTTTAATGTGGAGGCACATCTCATATACAGTGATTTTGATGGCAGAATATCCTAGTCTGAAACTTGTCCATATTCATGGTAAACACCCAGTGAATACATGAAGAGTAATTCGGAGCGTATCTCCCAGAGGTCAACTGGGGTCAGGCCCACTAGAATGGCGCAGGCACGCTCACTTAGGGTGGCCACACCCAGGGAGGTGCGGAAATCGCTCACGCGTAACCGCGCCTTCTCTGTGGTGGGCCCCACGTTGTGGAACCACCTCCCAAGTCAGCTGCGCCTAGCACAGTCCCTGCCTGCCTTTAAAAAGACTTTGAAAACCCTACTCTTTATAGAGGCATATGGCGACCTTTCTATTTAATTCCTTTTTATTTTCTTCCGCCCGCACCACCTATTCCTGAAGGGTCTTTCCCTCCTTATTTTACTAGTTTTTCTTGTTTTATTTTATTTGTCATTGATGTTGGTTTAATCCCTTTGTAAACCACCCAGAGTTCCGTCCGGAAGATGGGTGGTATAAAAATATAATAAATAAATAAATAAATAAATAAATAAATAAATAAATAAATAAATAAATAAATAAATAAATGAGTGACCTCCCCCCCCCCCCCGGGTGGTGAGATGGAGATAGGCAGGGAAAGCAAAGATAGGGGTTCTTATTTGGATGTAGAAATGCCAAAAAGTGTCAGGATGGTGTCTAAGGTGCTTGTATTCCTAGGGCAAGTGGATTCTGAGAGGGCAAGGGGTAGACTGAGGTTCCTCTTAACAAAGCTGTGTTTATACGGCGATTCGGTGGGATCTTTGGAGAAAGTACAGAATGTGTTTCTGGGTGAAGAATTCAAATTTCTTTAAAAGCAGCTTTCTTGCTAGTCCTCATGGGGTTGGAGCATTGACTGTTTAACATTATTTCAGAGATGAACCACACTTAGCTAACTATGAACCTGCTTGGTTGGAAAAAGCCAGCGGTTCCCGCAGAAAGTGGCATTCTTTTTGGAAATGCTGGTTCAACCTCACTGCTGTAATAGCGGAGTCACACTGAGCAGCAGATGTGTTTGTGGCAATGCATTCCCTACAGGTTGTCTTGGAGAATGTGGCTGTTTTCCACCCAGCTCAAGATAGGGAGAGATTTGGACCAGCAGCACAAGGAGCCTCCGCCGTGCATTCTGGGCCCCGGCGTGCTGGGCCTTAATTACTGGGCACTCGACAACTTTCTCCCCCTTCTTGTATGGAGAGGTGTCATCAAAACAGCAGCAAGCTTTCCTGAGGACACTGTGGGGAGTGAGAGATGGAGGAAGCTTTGTGAAGTGTTTGAAAGAGAAAAAAGCAGCGGTTTATAACGGCACAACAAGGAAGGAATAAACAGAGAGCAAGGAGAAGAAAGAAAAAAGAGAAGAGGAAGAGGAGAGGAGAGGAGAAGAGAGGAGAGGAGAGGAAGGAGAAGAGAAGAACCCAATGACACATGGAGGGCCTCTGACAACCTAAAAGGTGCTTTCATAAGCAATAGCAAACACACACACACCCTCAACCCACCAGTCTACCCTGATGTAATATGGAATATCCTAGTAGCAAAGAAAGGAGAGATCAACTTTGCTTTCCGTCAGGACAGATAGTGCTGCACAAATATATTCCCCATATCTGAATACTTGCACAGGATGAAAATATATCATAAAGTGATCGCCACTGTTTTTAAAAAAAACCTCCACACGTCAATTGTACTTTGCCTGCTTCAAGGAGGAGCAGTGTCCTTCTGATTGTTGGGGGTCATCATCCATGTAACCAAATCATCACCTCTCCCAGTTGCATTTGCCATGATATCATTCTAGTCTTTCTGTGTGGTTCCCTGATTGGCTGGGATCATTTTAGAAAAGTATGATCAGAAAAACATAAAAACGGACATGAAAACTGCAGCCCTGGGAAATAAGGACATTGACTAGTGCCCCAAAAGGTAGAAAGTATGTATTCCCATCCCGAAATGTTTGCAGGTAAGTATGCAGCTATATGTTGTGAAAATGCTTTTCACACATAGAAAGTAAACACCTCTCAGCATGTAGCAGACCACACCCTGTTCTTCCTCACAACTTTCCATCTGCAGGATTGGCTTAGTGTTCAAACAAGTTACCTTCTCAAGTGATGCCAAACTAGTAATACAGCACATTTCTGAATATGTGCGTCGACTATTTGTGTACCGTTGGATCTTTAAAAATGGTCAGAGTCCTGCAGTGGATATATACCAGGCCATGTGTAATTGTCCAAGTGCCACTGATTAATGTGTTGCCTCTTGTTTCTTGTGACACATTGTGTGTCTGGCTTTCAACTAACAATGCAAGCAGCAAGTTGTTAATTAGCAGAAATTAGCCACCACCGTTTAAGAAATGATGTTTCTCTGTGGAATGAATACAGAACAAGACTCTGGCTTGAAGCCCAGATACAGATTGCTTCCTGTTTGCGACAGGAATGGTGCTGCTGACAGCCCTAAGGTTTATTCTTCTATTGGCGAAACCTATCGCTGAAGAAGATCCACCCAAGAAATAATATTTATGGTTTACGTCTGTGAAGATTCTCAGTCATCCAGGTTCGTTTAACTGGGAGTTGAGTCATGGCTACTGGACTTCTTTTTTTGAGAGATAGAAACGTTTCGCTGTTCATCCAAACAGCGATGAACATCCAAACAGCGATGAAGCTGCTTGGATGAACAGCGAAACGTTTCTATCTCTCAAAAAAAGAAGTCCAGTTAATATTTATGGTTTCTAAATACAAGGATTGAATGTCCAAATTTGCCTGGCTAACATCAAGATTGGAAGTTGTGAACGACAACACGGGGTCCATTTTGCAAGCATGAGGTTATAAATAATAGAAAGTAAAAACTTGGAGGCAAGAGGGAGGAGTTGCTGTCCTCGATTTTATATTAATTAGACGTGGCCTAGAAAAGATCAGAAAAGTTCAGGAACTTCTGAGGCTTTTTTTATTTGTTCCACTCACTGGGCTGGGGCAATTCAAATGACTCTCTGATCCTAACGACCAATAAAAGTCTGACCTAAAAAAAAAGTTATGCAGCATGTTTCTCTGCTCACATGGAACAGCCCTTGATGTCCATTTCTGCACCAAAGATCAAGGAGAGGGGAAATAACCACACTTGGGGAGATGTTGCTCTTCCTTTCACATCTTCACAGAGACTAATAATTTGAACAAAACAGATGGGGGGAAATGGGAGAAGAGCCTTGGATAAAAGTATGGCCGGCTGGTATTCTTCATTTCTTCCTCCCTGTATTTGTTTAACACATTGAACTAGGAAAAAAGAACATTTATAAGAGTGCATATTTGCATGTTGTATATGGCAACCAAGAGGAGTGCAATTCCATTCACTCTTTGTCTGCAGAGGACCATTTTTAACAAAGCTTCTGGAGAAGTAATTTCTGGGGAGTTCAGAAGTAATGCCTCTGGGTCCTTTAGCCTCAGAGCTTCCTGGAACTTGATTTTTCTTATTTCCTAGTGTCTCAGGATAACTTAACTCTATCAGCCTTAACCATGGTTAAGGGTGATAGCCATCATTGATCATAGATCATGCTAGCCAGTGTCTATTCTCTTAGCTAGTGTTTCTAGCTGGGTTTCAACCCTGGCTAAATCCATGGCTAGGACTAAGTATGATTAATGGCAGTGTTTTTTAACAGTGGCTAAAGCCAGCAAGAGAACTTCACACACAAGAAGGGAGGGCGGCTGCAAGGCTGGCCCTTTCATTGGGCAGAGTGAGGTGACTAATTCAAGTGGCCAACGTTGAGGATAGGTAGCAACAGCTCCCATGGGATTGATCCCTTCTGGTGGGGAGAATGGAATCATGTCAGCGCTTAGCCTGGCTTGTACCTTATGTATAAACTGCCTTATTGGGATAAAGTGTTGTCTATCAACAGTACTGAAGTGAGATTCAACTGGCAATCCAATTAGCTGCTGTGCATTGGGTGCAGGCAGCAACAGTTCAGGTATCAACACATAACTTTGTGTTTACATATCTCCTTGTGTGATTGCGTTGACACTATGTTTTCAATGTTAGTTTCCATCCCTCATAACTTTTAGATTGTCCACCGTACATGATTGTTTTCAATGTTAATGCCATCCTTCATAATGGAAGTTTTACTCTTTTCTTTAACTGCTCGCATTCTCTTTTAGCTTTAATGTTGCCTCCTATTGCTGTAAGATACCCCTTAATTCCCTGTTCTCAAACACAGTATGTCTTAAATGTACCAGACTATATATTGTCCCTCATTACTGTAAGCCACCTTAGGTCCTTTTTCAAGAGGAAAGGCAGGGTAAAAACAATACTCAATAATAATAATAATAATAATAATAATAATAATAATAATAATAATAATAATTATTATTATTATTATTATTATTATTATTATTATTATTATTATTATTATTATTATTATTATTATTATTATTATTATTATTATTATTATAATGTTTAGTAGAGATGGGCATGAAATGAATTTTTTCATTTCGTTATTCATTTTGTTATGGAACGAAACGAATAATGAATGGACCTATCAAATAAAAACAAAACAAAACAGAAAATATTTTTAATTTTTTTTTAAAAAGCACCGACCCAGCCCACGGGCTGGCTGGTCAACATGAGTTTAAATTTTTTTTAAATGCACTGACCCAGTCCACAGACCAGCTGGTCGGCACGAGTAAAAAGAAATTAAAAAATTAAAAACATGCGCCAACCCAGCCGTTCCTTCCTTCCTTCCTTCCTTCCTTCCTTCCTTCCTTCCTT
>JAHTLZ010000252.1:7410593-7454691 GCA_023846285.1 Phrynocephalus versicolor | reverse complement strand
ATTTAAAGGACCAACGGATCTTAGGGGTCGTGTAAAAGCGCCCATTGTTACTGAGATCTGATTTCTTTATGATTGAAAGCCAGAAGTAGGCAATTTCTGCACCCAGCATAGTTTCTTTTATCACATACACTCTCTTCCATCTAGATGTCCAGTTCTTATGTCCGAGTGAAGAATATACAGTCGAGGTTTACGAATGTTGAGTATTAGGCAGACAGGGAAAGTTTCATGTCAGTCATATGTTCAACCCCGGGCATTTTTCAATCTCAGCAAGGCTGTGGGAGATTAATTTTCTATTGTCTGAGAATCTGGAAAGCTGCTTCACTTAGAGTAGACCCATGGCTTCTCCATCTTTAGCCCTCCAGATGTTTCAGACTTCAGAGCCCAGGTATCTCAGGCATCAAATAAAGGATCGAGGATTGTGGGAATCGAAGTCTAAAGCAGTGGTTTCTCAACCTTGAGTACAAGTGTTCTTGGATCCCAGGAAGCCTTCACCACCCATTGGGCTGGCAAAGGTTTCTAGAGGTTACAGTTCCAAGAACACATGGGTTACTCAAATTTGGAAACCACTAGTCTAAAGCCTCTGGAGAAGCAAAGGCCTAGTAGGTATAGTAGTCAATATTACAAGGGGGAGCATATTCTGACTTTATATAGCATAGGTCAGTAGTGTCCAAACTTCAGCCATCCAGATGTTTTGGACCACAACTCCCACAGTCCTTTGTCACTGGTAATCTAGGCTTGGAGTTCTGGGAGTTGTGGTCCAAAACACCTGGAGGGCCAAAGTTTGGACATCCCTGGCATAGGTTATTATAAATACAGGGAGCCCAATCATGTTAGGAACATGTAGACATAACCCAAAGAGGAGTTAACACCTTCCAAATAGAGAACTTCTCTAGTCTGTTGAAGCAGAAGTAGAAAACAGTAAACCACAGTAAACAAGCAAGGTTGTGGGCAAATATTTTACTACAGTTTGTAAAGCCACAACAGGCCAAGTGGCTGTACTTCCTGGGCTGATCAGCTGGGGCTGCCAGTTGCCCATCTCTAGATCTTAGCCAATTGAGATGCATCAAGTGTGTGCAAAAGTCCTTGTTCTCAGTGATTTTCTCAAGTCTTACAATGTTGAGATGGTCTTCAGAAAAACACACACATGTTAGCAGATTTCCCAGCTTCTTGTGAAAAAAGGATCCTGGTCTCTCTCTCTCTTTTTAACTTTCATTCCATACCTCCTCCCCCCCCCACTGACCCACTCAATTTTTGTCTACTTTTTCTGTGCAGGAAGCTGTCAACTTCCCCACAGCTTCATGCCCTGTCCTGTGCAGGAAGGGTGTCATTCTGAGCAAGAATTATAACAATCCTTTATAAGCTCCTATTTTTCTCGGGGAAAGTGTCCCAAAAGATTTGGGAAGTTGTGCAATGAGATCTCTCACTGCTAGGAGAAAAGACATATTCCCACCCCACCCCACCCCATTTTCTTTTGGAGAGTGAGACGCTTCATGCGTAGCTTCATTTGTTCGGGAGAGAGCTGATAGATGGCGTGTCTTCCCGTGCATTGTGGGGGAATCTTTGGAGCAGGGTGGGTGGAGCAGGTGGGTTGCATTAAGATCTCATTGGCTTCTAAGACTCTCAGACATCAATCCAGGATGTAATTTGCAAGCTTTGACGGGCCGCTTTGGACTTCAATAAATAGGTCATCATCTCTCTATAGTCAAGGAATCCGTTCTTCCGATTGCTATTGCAGTGCAGGGGATGAGCGACTGTTATGACTTCATGTCATACTGAGAAGAGAAAGAAGAGTGGCAGGGTGTTTAGTGTCAGATCTACCACATCCGTCGAAGTCCTGTCAAAGCTAATTTCTGTGGTACCTGTCTCGAGATTGTAATGAATTAAATTTTTTTTAAAGGTGGTGGAGAAAAGATGGATAACTCAGAAAGAGAAATAATTATAGCTATACATTGATCTGTCAATCTCCCTGTAGACCACCCTCCTTTTTTTAACAAGAGGAAAAGAAGCTACATCCTGCAATTTCTCCAGCTCTTACATCCCTGAAAAATAATTAGACTTCGTTTGGTATCAAGGCTCCCCCTTAAAAAGACCATGTTACAGTCAAGGGGATACAAAAACAGAGCGGTCTAGCAGCCTCTGGCTCTCATTTATTCTATCCACTTTCTCCTCTTTTCTTTCTTCCTGTGTTTGGAAAAGTCAGTCGTATTGTCTAGAGGCAGGAGGAACCGGTTTCATTAAGAGTTCAGCTGAGCTGGAGTGAAATGGCAAGGACAAATACAGGAAAAAATACTTTCTCTTCGATGCAGAAGCTTCGGGAAGCATGGGGCGGGGGATGACAAAGGACACGTCCTACTGTACTGGCAAAGGTATATGACTGTTAATCAAAATGATGCTGAAGATTTTGCAACAAAGAGTTTTACTATCTATGGAACAAGAAATTCTAGATGCTCATCTTGATCTAGAAAAGAAAGAGGCACAAGAGCTTCTATTGCATATATTGGGGTGCACTGAAGAATTTCAGAAGAAAATCAGTTTGTTCTGTCTAGTATAGTAGACAGAAGAAACGATGCCGAGGAGACCCTCCAGAGGCAGCTCTCTGATACTGCAAAGAGTTTTAGGGAAGGGGAACATTTTCTTTTACACAAGGGGAGCAGGGGCCAGCGCACCATTAGAATCAGGCCAGAGTGTTGCCTCTTGCAATGCTTTTTGCTTCATAGAGTGTTTGTTTGTTTATTTCTATACCACCCATCTTCCATAGTGGAACTCCTGGCAGTTTACAAGAATCATATTCATATCAATTAAAAAAAAACTAATAACAAACATATAATTCTGTTGTTGTTTTTGTTGTAATAAGAATAAGAATAAGAATAATAAGAATAATAAGAATACCTTCCTTTAGGGAAAGAAAAGGGAAAATGTATCTTCTGCTGGTCATTCATCTTCTACCAGCTTGCATATGATCCAGAATGTGGAGTCATGTGTCAACTGTAAAATATTTAGGAAAAGTTATGTATCGGTTGCCAAAGGACATGGATGCTGAATAACACATTAAATGTAAACTTTCTACTGTGTACTTTAAAACATTTAAATAGACTGATCCTTATATTTGCATAGCTGGGTAGCTCAGTGATTTAAGTATTATTATTTTATTTATTTTAGAGTATTTTTACTCCGCTTTTCTCCTTAGCTGCGGAGCCAGAGGCTGGGTGTTCAGTTGCCCACTGTGCCTCAGGCAGAAGAGCCACCTTGGGTGGCCTTGGGCAAGCTGCACAGCCACAGGGCGACCCTAGAAGAAGGGAACAATAAGCCACTTCTGAGTATTCTCTACCCAGAAAACCATGAAGAGGGGTTGCCATAAGTCATAATTGACTCAATAGCACATTTTATTATTATTATTATTATTATTATTATTATTATTATTATTATTATTATTATTATTATTATCATCATCATCATCATCATCATCATCATCATCATCATCATCATCATCATCATCATCATCATCATCATCATCACCACCAACACCAACACCAACACCAACACCAACACCAACACCAACACCAACACCAACACCATCATCACATTTGTTTGAGTGTGACGTTGCTGTTGTCTCCTCAGAACAGTTCAGCCTTCCCTCTGTTCCTCTCGTTTGTTCTGGAACAATATCCTTGCCAGAAATCCTTTTGTCTTTATTTTGTCCAAGGTAGAGTCTCCTCATTAGTCAGCAGTTAGAGCTGACATTTTCAGCTGGGGAAAAAGAGAGCTGCGTTGTAGTGCTTCTGCCTTTCTAAAAGAAAGGTGTCGGTGTCATTTCCTCCAAACCCCAAGACAAGAAATAATGTTCGTTAATTGACCCCATTTGGCAAAAAATTTAAAAAAACAAGGATTTCTAATCCAAATGTTGCTGTCGGAAATAGTGGAAGGGATGTGACAGCAGCTCCTTCAATCTTTCTTCACATTTAATTCCAGGAGGCCAGGTATTCAGCATAATGGTGAACACTCCATCATTTGGTTAAGTGGCTGAACCGCAAAGAGAGAGAGAGAGAGAGAGAGAGAGAGAGAGCTCCTTCATCATCCAAAATACACACATCCATCAGGTGCTGCTATTACAGTTTCCCCAAAAGACTTCATGACCCCAAGGGATTACCAGTGCCAGGATGGGAGGAAACCTGAGAAAGAGAGTCAGTGTATTAAGGAAATTACCAAGCCAAGCTAAGGAATCCCCATACGTTTACTTTGAGGGGGTACCATAATGTTCAAACGGAGGGGGAGAGATGTCATCAGTGAAACAGCTTTCCCCCTGAGGTTGGGGGCGCCCCATCGCTGGAGGTTCTCAAAAAAAGATTGGGCAGCCCTCTGCCTGGGATGGCATGAGGTCTCCTGCCTTGGGCAGGGGGTTGGACCAGAAGACCTCCAGGATCCCTTCCAACCCTATCATGATTCTATGATTCCATGATTTGTTTATTAGCAACTTCCCCAGGCCTGGATATCTGGCTAGACTCAGTTAGACAGGAGAACATGCTACATGAGAGAATCTTTGCGTCTATTCCAAAATGGCATTTCTTACATGCTCCTTGGGGTTTTATGTTTATCTCTCATGTTTTCTTTGCATCTCTTTTTTGTACTTGCCTCTAAAGTGAATTGAATTTTTTTAACAATATTGCTTCCCCTATATTGAGCATTTATAGAAATACAGTAGTATTTCCTAAAGGGATCACTACATTTGCCTGTTACAGTTGGGATCTGGTAGCACTGTAAAGTTTAACAAGGCATGATGTCAGATTTCATGGACTGGAGTCCATTTCATCAGGTTTGAATCAGTAATAAAGTCATTCCACAATATTAAATCATGGAAGGCTGTGTTGCATCCCCCTATCTGAAATTCAACTCAGGTGGGGACTTAAAAGTGGATGGGTGGGTGGGGGCTCATTTTTTCCTTTAATGCATTGTCCCCAGATAGATTTTAAAACCTGCCTCGTAAATAGGTTTTCCCAATGGTGTTTGCTCATTTAATTATCCTGCAACCAGGCTGGCTGGCTGAGTGGCAGCAGTTCTACCACTGTGGCAATCTGCTTGCGTGGCCTCCTCATAAAGCTATCAGAAGGCATAAGATTATTGAGAGGAGTTTTTATCCGTGATTGCACATTTAATCCAAATGCTAGCTGACTTCAGGTCTTTCAGAAGCATTGGCCGCCTTTATCCTTTTATCTAGGAGCAACGTGTGCATGCCAGATAAAAATACTTCTGGATGTTGTAAGGATTGTGAATTTAAATAAACCCAGTATCAGATCTTGGAGGGAATGAATACAGCAGACCCTTGCACCCCTACACCCCCTGGGTTGACACTCAGGTATTTAATCCAGGCCTGTTCAATTTCTGTCCCATTAAAGCTACAACTATTCTGGCAAACTGAATCAGAGCAGTTTGATTTACAGTCTAGTTTCTGTTTCACTTTGCCGGTAGTGCTCATACAGGGATTGACTTGAAGCTAATGTTGACACATAGATACTAGGGAAAAGACAGCAGCTCCCCAAACTTATTTACAGCATACATAGAAAGACACATACCACAGAGACATACTGTGTGTAGTGTTTTGTATTTCATTTGGGTTGCTTCTGTTTCATATTTTTTTTTCTACACAGAGGTGATCTAGCACTAAACTAATATATCAGTGTGCAAATGTAATGACTTGGTGCTACATTTCTTTTATTCCTGAAAGAAAGCTTCTTAAATCCAAAGGATGCATTTTATCAAAAGAAAAAAATTAAATTAAATTTAAAAATTTCATGTTTCCCTCTTACGTCAAATCATTCCTTCCTTCCAATCGCCTGAGAAGTTTACCTTGCCTCATGGCTGGCATACACTTTGCTATTTCCTTGTCACCTCTTTCCCACACATCCTTTGACAAGCCCCGCTTTCCCTTCCACCCACACTGCCAAATGGGGAAAACTGAATCAAAATGACCCCAAAGAGGTTGCCCCTTAAATGAAAGGAGTAACACTCCCCCTCCAAGAACTGTAAGCTAACAAGCCCTTCCCCCAAATGAAATGAAATAGAACTGGAACAAAAAGTTGCAACATGCACATGGCTAGTGCAATGAGCAAAAATCTCTGGAATATGAAGATTATAGAAAACACTACCTAGCCTTCCCCTTTACCAGTGGCGTAGCTATGGGGGGGGCAAGGGGGGAGATCTGTCCCTGAGTGCAACATCTGGGGCCACCAAGTTAGGTGCCAAACAGGTCCCCCGCCCATGAGCCACAAGAAGGCATGTTGCGGGGGACCTGCCTGGGCCAGTGTGGAGGGCTCCCTGGCCACCACTGCTGACTTCCCTGGCCACCACCTTAGCTCCTCCCTGTCCCTTGGGGGGGCACGAGAACTGACTTTGCCCCCAGGCACTGAAATCCCTAGCTACGCTTCTGCCCTTTACAACAGAATGCTGTGTTATCCGCAAAAACATTTGCAGACCACAATGTGGACCAGCTGTTTTAAACATGATTTGCACATCTTATGGCTGTCAGAAGTCAAAGGTATCTATAATCAAGAAATAGTAAAAAGGCAGCTTTTGCTATTATTTTGTTACACGCACTCACAAACCTATTGCACTTCTCACGGCACAGGGCAGGAAAGAAAAAGGGAAGATTATTGTGTTCCTCCCACTTCCTCTGCCTTCCGTTCTGTAACTGGTTCATGCAGCCTCACACACACCACATCCCGTTCCCTCGTGGACCACGTGTGGTCCACAGGAACCACCAGTGTAGATGCCTTGATTGCTTTTCATAAGAGAGCATCTGATGTTGTCTGTGATGCATCTTTCCTCACCATGTGGAATTGCACTAGGGTTGTCACTGTAGTTAATCAAAAGTACAGATTTAAGGTAGAATTTGCTGGTTTAGCAAAAAGCAGTGTTCCAAAGCTATAGGCAGACTTTATCCAAATCCCGCTTGCTAATGTCAAGACCTCGGCACATTCATCAAGAAAATGCTGTCGTGTTTTCGGTGCCATTTAAATCCCCTTGTGTTAGAAATGCTATTTCCTCCCAGCTGAATCAGCCAAGGGTGAGCATAAGGACATTCACCTGCAGAGGATTCTGTGTTTTTGAACTTCACACTTTGTGTAAAAGTTTATGCACTTCTCCTGCAACCCCATGAGGCATTCAGTGTCAAGTACTAAAATGACATATTGGCAAAGTTTAAAGACCACAAAACCTGTCATTCATTGCAACTGAGAGTTGCATTCACAAACATCTTCATGGATCTGAATAGCCAGAAACATGAAGAACACAGCAAAGTTCAGTGCTATTCAATCTTTTCTCACAGTTCCGGCTGCAATAAGGAATGGATAAATGATGCCTCTTTTCTGAAAAAGAAGATGCATTGAAAGAAGAGAACAGAGGTTCATGTTATAACAGTGGGTGTCTTTTAACATTTACATTTGAATTGCGTCTTTGTCTTACCTCTTTACTTCTTTAGCTATAACCAACTAGCCTACATATGTCTAAAATTAGATGCCATATCGTGAGGAACCTATGGGATGTGTTTGTTTTTCACATGCCTTATGAATTCTGGCTGATTATCAGCAACCCAGCCTGCTAGTGCATATTGTTCAATCCCTCCTGTATAGTTTCTCCTACACAACCTTCCATTGTTCATTTGTTTATTGTGATGTTCAGATCAAGATTACTGGCTTACCTGCCCTACAAGCTAGGGTCATAAACCATTATTCGTTGTCTTGTGGTTATGGTTTAGTGAGAAGAAACAAGCCAGAGTCCCTGATTCCCATGTCATGCTAAAGTATTCATTACACATGTTACACAACATATGTGTGAGGTAGTTGTTGAATTACAGTGTATGCTGTTCTGGGGTGTCTTTGGGCATAAAAATGGCATATAAATGAAACAAATAAGCAAGCTGACTAAATACAAAGAAAAGATATGTGATTCATCCACTCTTGCTTGCACCAGAACTTTTGATTCTCCCATACACATAACAAATCAACCAGAATTGCTTATTTATAAGTGCAAATCGAACCATTACGTAACATTTGGGATTTTAGTTCCATTTTTTAGGACTCAAACATTACCCAGTACCTGATTGTGATAAAGTTACATTGTGATTCTCAACCATTATCACAGGCACAGGTACTCTGTTTTATTACCAAATCTTGCAAGCTGGCTTTGTTCCCTGAAGAATTCCTACTAATGTATGTATAATAAGTTTTAAAATCTTTCTCTACCAAGTCTGTACACACGAGTAATTGCCTTTTAGACCCCTTTTAGATTTGCAGGATTGACTCCTGATTTATTTTAACTCATTTGTTGATGAGAAAAAGAGCAGAAGCCCATACTTAAATGTCTATAATTAAAAGAATAACAGATGACTCATCTTTTAAATCACCTGCAAATGCTCTACTTTCCTTCTCCCTCCCTCCCTTGCTAGATCTGAGTGTCATAATAAATGCCAAACTATTATCCTGGGAGTCATTCAGCGCCTTGGTTTGCATCTCTGCATTTCTGCATATTTACAGATCATGTCCATTTCTGTGAATGCAGAGGAATCCAGGTTTGGACCCACTTTTATGCTAGCTGCTCAAGGGGGTAGGCATGATTCAATCTGGTTTGTTGCTGTGTGTGGTCAAGTCACACCAGATTTATGATGACTCTAAGGTTTCCAGGGCAAATGAGATATTTAAGGAGAGGTTTTACCATTGCTACCTCCCACTGTGTTTCCATGGCTAAGCAGAGGTTGAATCCACATCCCCTGAGCCCTCGTTCATCACCGTGCCCCACTACACCTCACTGGATCTGGTCTAATCTATAGCTGTGCTAAAATGGACTTCCCAAGTTCTCCACCTGTTTGTGAGCAGAGACACTGGGGTGGGGATTGGACCCATTTCCTCCAAGGAAAGATAAATTCTCCAGCAATTTCTTTGAGGTGGCGCTCACCATTAGCAGTGGTTACACTACATCTTTGCTTCACCCATGGCCACCATGTTTGTAACAATAGTGACTGTGGTTGGCAGTCTGGCCCCTGTTTTCTTTCCTTTACCAAGTCTTCCACCTCATATTGTTCTGGGGCATTTTGACAAGGATGGATAGGGGGAAAGCAGTGAGATCCACTTTCTCTACGCCATGCTCCAAAAGCAATGGCTGGGCTTTGGAAATAATTTGGCCAAATAGCGCTTGTATTTCTGTAGAAGCAAGAAACAAGAAAAATAATATGTTAATCCTTCCCTAACACCCACAAAAAATTGTCCTAGCCTTTGCCATCCTTCAGCACCTTCCCCAAGCTTATCAGATAATATGCTTTTGGTGCCAACAGACAGAGATGTGTGTTGTACCTTGAAAGCCAAGATGTACACACACACACACACTGCAGTCACCTTTTAAGCAAGGTAAGGGCAAGATTTCTGAGCCTCATCCATCAATGCTTTATGGGGAGAATTTACCCCAAATCTCTCCTTTTTAAAAAACGCTTTTCAGAGGCAGTTAATTTTCTATCAAGGGGAACGAGAAAGGTCAAAATGCATGCATACAGAGAGTGGCTCTCATTTGGTAGAGATTGCTGGAGGGGAACTGGATCACTGGCAGTGTTAATGCTGCTGGCCAATAGATCAATGAGTGGGTCACTGGCTGTGCACTCAGAGAGGCTAGGGGCAGTACATGGCCCAGGGAGGTATGGCTTGGGCGCCTCTGATTTACAAGCTGCTCTCCGCAAGAAGTCTCTGAAGGCAGTCTACCATTCTAAAATATTTAGAATTCAAATATTAAAATAAAAAAACACCAACATTAATGACACCATGAATCACAGAAGCTGTGCCTGTGCATGAGGAGATGCTAAGATTCAGCAGCATGTTATGAAGCAATATGAAAATCGGCGATAAAACTGGTTGAGAGCCACTGTGGTGTAATGGACAGCGTGTCAGAGTACAACTCAAAAGGCCTGCATTTGAATTCATGGAAACTCATTGAGGAATAGCAGTGGGAAACCATTCTTTGAACATCTGACCTACGCCAAAAACTCTGTTAGGGTTGCCATATTGTCAGAAGCCCCTTGACGGCCCATAGCAATAATAACATAACATTATGGAAGTGTCTGAGTAAATATCTGCTGGGGAGTGCACCAGGTGAGCTTCTCTGGGTGGAGGATTCTCCATCCCAGGTGCAATGACTGAGGAGGCCCTAACCTGAGATGGTGATGATGGGGAACCATGGAGAGTGTCTACTGTAGAATTAAAAGTCTACTTACATTTGTGAAGATGGGAGGAGATTGGCAATTGAACTAACAGCCTTTGAAGTCTTCATTTTTTTTTAATTTCTACCCAGAAATTTACAGGTGGCTTTTGGCAAGCCATAATTGATTTAGGTATCCGGATACAGCCAGGGATTGAGAGTTGGATTCCTCACTGTGCCTCCTTGACAGGAACTGGACTCCATGAATCACTCTGTTGCCTGATGCCTAAACCGCTGAAGTAGAGATGGGCACAAATAAAAAAAATGGTGTTTCGTTTGTCGTTTGTCATTTAGGGGGTCCGTTTTGGTTCGTTTCCGTTTTTCGTAAATTTTTGCAAAAAAATCGTTTTTGTTTTCATTCATTTTGTTACTGTTTTGTTACCATTTATTTCAATTTTTTGTGATTTTTGTGATTTTTTAAAGCAATTCAACTGTATTGCCATAATGAAAACGAAACGCATGACAAAATTTCCGGTGTTTCTGTTCGGTTCGGTTCATTTTGGAGACAAAATTAGTTTGTCATTTCGTTGCATAACGAAATGAAAAAATGAAAACGGAAACGAAACATTGTTCGTTTCGTGCCCATCTCTACGCTGAAGTATCCAGCATCATGGCTAGAGGTAGAGGGCACTCCCTTCTTTTGTCCTTCTTGTAAGGACAGCAAAAGAATTATGTGAGGAGGAAGGCGCTGGCCTAATGCTGGGATCCTTAAATAGGTCTTTGCTCAGGGCTTAATCCACAGGCAAAATGCAGAGATAGAGTGGGTGGGGAGGCTTTTTCTTTTTCATATTGCATTTCTCCCTTCTCAGTTCTGTCAAGTACTGTGAATCTTCCCAAACAGTGTTATGTAAATACTTCATAATATATAAATAAAGATATAAATAAAGAAAGAATCACTCCCTCCATTAGTCAACTTGGGTGGCTGTTAATGCTAATAGAAATGGAGTCAAATAGGGCAGCTGAGAAGCAAGTTAGGAGGCACTCAAATAGTTGAGGAGATCCTGAGGTTTGTAGAGGCTGAATCAAAAATGTAAAAGTGTAAGTGGGGGGGGGGGAGTACCCTTCAAAATGGCTTGTGGATACTGAGCATTGAGTGGCCAATATCATTTAGGAAAAGTGACCAAGAAACAACAGGTGTGAGGTGGGCTGTCCTGGACAAACTCTTTGGCCAAATTCCCATAGGTGATTTAGGCTTGGGTAAGGGAAATATCTATGCCTTGGTGGCCATTTGCAGCTGATTAACAAGGTGTCATCAGTTGCCTTCCGAGGTGCCTGCCCAATATCAGAGGAGGGGAGCAAGGAAGATCAGGGGACTGGAAACCCAGCCCTGGGAGGAAAGAGTAACTGGGTATGTGTGTACTTGGAAAAAAAGAAGACTGAGGAGAGTTTTGGCAGCACTTTTCAAATGCTTTGTTATTTATTTATTTATTTATTTATTTATTTATTTATTTATTTATTTCCTGCTAAAATGCTGGTGGAGCCCCTACTTTACTCAGGGCAACAAACAGGTCAGAATAACACGCACACAAAATGCCTGATACAATTGTACTTGTAAGGCTGTCATGCGGAGGAGTAGGGGCAGGATCTGTTCTCGATCATCCCAGAGTGCTAATCAGGTAATAATGGAGTCAAGCTATATGAAGTAGGCTAGGTGATACCTTTATGGGTCACTACTAAAACAAAAAAAAAAATGTAAGCTAAACTTTTGATCGCAACTTGCTATCTTTATCAAAGCATTGTACCACAAATGCAATCTTGATAGAGGATGTTGTCTATCAGGCACTGAGAATCTTATGGTTGAGATGGGATACCCCAGAGGATTATATCAGGAGGTAGGACTGATGTTAAGACTGCTTCAAAGTCCCGGATATGGTTTCACACCCAGCAAATCAAACAGAGTGCACAGAATGCAGATAACAATGCTCTGAGAAACTCTAAAAACTACTTGTGACAATTGTCATTTTCAGCCACTTCAATGTGAGCATAACTGTACCTGGATCCAAAACAGAAAGCTTTGCTAAGTGTGGTTGGATTTTTCAAGAAGTCAAAGAACCCTTTCTCTTTCTTTCTTTCTTTCTTTCTTTCTTTCAGCAGCATTCCTTAATGCAATCTGTTTTTTCTCCAGGCATCCACTGCGACAGTGTTTGTGCACAGGGTCGCTGGGGGCCAAACTGCTCCATTGCCTGTAACTGTGAAAATGGAGGCTCCTGTTCCCCAGAGGATGGCACTTGCGAGTGTGCCCCGGGATACCGAGGACCCATGTGCCAGAGAAGTAAGGCCCACCTGCTTTCCTCCACGGCACTTTATGTCCGTTCTCTCCCTGGTCTCACCTGCCATATTTTTACTAATGCCTCAAACTCCCTACTTCTTAATTTCATAACAGTTACCATAGTACAGTGGTCCACTGCACTTTTGTGGTTCATATACTGCAGCCCCGCTATACCGAAAGGGCTTGAGGGAGGGAAAAAAGGTTTTAAAAGCCCGGGGGGGGGGGTTAAACCCCCCTTCCCCAAGCCCTGGGCTCCTGCTGACTGGTGCTGGGGTAGGGAAATAAAGGCTCTATGACCCGACCTGCATCCGCATGTTGCGGATTTTTAATGATCGCGGGTTGAGTCGGTCCCTAACCCCCATGACAGATGGGGGGTTACTGTATGACCATGGCACCAATTAGGTGATGAGTGCTCCTGGAGGCATTCAAGACAAAATCTGCTTTCAGGTCCGCTTTGACTTGGATTCTTGCACTGAGCAGGGGGTTGGACTTGATGGCATTGCAAGCCCCTTCCAGCTATGATTCTATGATTTCTCCCTTCCCTTGTTTCTTCGTGAAGAAATATCCTTCTGAATAAAATATGCAGTGTGGCACGGCACGAGTGGCAATCCAACTAGAGTTTCAGGCACAGCTGGAGGAGACCTTGACCAAAGAGATGTCTTTGCAGAAGCATATGAACCGTTGAAGGTCAGAATGAGGCCAAGCCTGGCCTTGCTACAGTATCCGAGCTGGCTGCTTGTGGATTGAAGGAGTCATCTGTCAAGGGAGCTCTGCTCATGGGTAGTGCTTTTCCCCAGCCGGGAAACCCTCTGCAGTAACCTCTCATTTACATGTATGCCTCTAACTCGTGTATAGGAGATGTGGTATCTCAATGAACAACCCTCAGGCTGGTCACATAACATCAACAAAAAGAAAAGAAATGCCACTCTGCATTAGAGGGCACGCCTGAATTTAGAAGTGCAGTTGTAAAATTAGAAAAAGATGCATTGATGTGATTTAAACAAGATTACAATCCCTTTTACCTGAGTGGGGAAAATTGGACCAGGGCATCCACAGGGAAAATTGGACCAGGTGAGGAGCCGGCTACCCAGGAGCTGTCCATGGTGGAGAAGCAACTCCAGAGTCCTTGATCAGATTCTTTTCGTGGCCCTTATCTTGAAATTAGACATGGACTGTACAAGTTGTCTTTTGCAAACGGAGAACCTGAAAAAGGACTGTTCATGGCGATGCCTGTGTGGAGGATTGTTCTCTGTAAAACAGGACATGTGGCCACCCTCTTGTAGCCCTGCTGAGGAAACATGGAAACAGGGCTCTTAAATGAACCCTGATTTTTGTAGTCAGGCTCCTAGTGGCTCTTATACGCACCCATATCTTGAACACGTCACATGATTGTTGTTGCTGTTGATCAAAACCTTCCTCTTTCACTTGACATTCCCCACTGGATTTCCACAAACCACACTCCCCACTGGCCCAACCACTTCCTTCCAAGAGGATTTGAACCAGCTCCTTTTGAAATGATTGTTGTTTAAAGCTGTTGCTCCGCGTTGACCTCCGCCACTGCTGCGGTGAGTGGCCTTGGAATGTCTCCATGATGAGCTGCCAGTTTCCTGTGCTGCTCACAGCCTTTCCTGGTGTCTGCAAAATCCCCCCTCCGAACTGCAGAAGTGGCTGTCAAAGAGATGGGAAGCCGGGGGAGAAATCATTTTTACCAACTTGAAACCCCAAGGGTTTGGCGTGTAAGTGAAGAAAATTATAGCTTCTCCAGCACGAGGAAGGAAAGGCCAGCTTTACATCTATTGGAGGACGGTGCTCAGGCCAAAGAGCAGGTCCCCACTTTCATGTTCTGCGTGCAGTCACCCTGTGCACAAACACCCCTGGGTAACCTTCTAGAGCTGGTGGGGGAAGGGAGGTTTGCTTGCCATCTCCCTTACAGGCAGCCTGTTTGTGCCATTAATTGCACACATCCCCTGAGAGTGCCTCAGTCTCAAATCCATTCCAGCACTGAAATTTTATCTTTCACACCTCCTGGTTGTGAAGGGAGGCAAATGTGTTGCTTTTGACAGAGCACCTGTGTCTTGAGCACAATAAGCCCCTGGGCAGTCTAGCAAGTGAGAGCAAAGCAAAATCAAGGTATGCTGCTTATATACGACCCCATAGTGCTTAAAGCACTCTCTGGGAGGTTTACAAGTAATGATCCCAGGTACACATTGCCCGACCACCACCTCCAGTTACTCATTTGGTACTCATTTTGCCAAACTCAGAAGGACGGAAGGCTGAGTGAACCTTGAGCCTGCTACCTAGGATTGAACCTCAGGTCGTGAGCACAGGGACAGTTGCAGTACTGCAGTTTAACTTCTGCACCACGAGGCTCCCAGTTGCACCTGGACGCCTGCCTGCCAACCTGTCTGTGTGCTGGCCTACCTCCCATCTTAATTCCGGGCAAGCGGAACATATATCCCCAAGATGCCAGCAGTAGGGGAACTCTAATAAGCCAGCAAAAATCTACTTGGGGTCACACGGCCACCTGTCAGGGAGGCTTCATGTGTGGGTGTCCTGTTTTGACCAGGTTGAGGCTTGATGACTTTTAGAGTCCCTTCCAGCTCTATAGTCCTATGATTCTGTGATTCCCACCGCCCCATGGAAACGGCAAAATGGGAAAGGATTCGGCTGATGAATGTGTCGTTCTCATCCGGTCATTATGGGCACAGGAGTCCCACTGGAAGAAATGGTTGGCTGTTCTCCAGGGCACATGCTTTTGACTTGGGGAAAGGGATCATCTGGGCTTTGATTCCTTCTTGTGTTGTAGATTCTGGATCTTCAGAACTGAATGCCATTGGACTTGCATACAGCAATACAGATAAGTAGCATAGGGGCTCAAATTGTGCATCAACATGAATTCAATGTGTGGCCAAGTACAAATTAGCACATTTTTTAAAAACTGATCCTACATTTGGATCCAACAGCCAAGGCAGCTGTGAGTGCAAACAGTGTAAAAGGTTGTAATTATAGGAAGCCGGCATAGCTATCAATAGCAGCAGTAGCATTAGGAACTCGAGTCTTGGCTTAGTTTTCCACCTTGTTCTTAATGTTTACCTTTGTTCTATATTTCAGTTTGTCCCCCTGGTTTCTATGGGCATCACTGCAGCCAGCCCTGTCCACAGTGCATCCACAGCACTGTCCCCTGTCACCACGTCACAGGACATTGTGACTGCCTGCCCGGTTTTTTTGGCCCACTCTGCAACCAAGGTATGATCACTCGTGGTGCTTTTTCTTGGTATCCTACATTTGTAAACAATGGCTTGAAGCAACCACAAATCTATGCATTTATTTACTTAAAATATTTTAATCCAGTTTTCTCCTTAACAGGACCCTAGGTGATTTGCTTCATTAGAAAGCGAACAACAGTGAATATACAGATACTTAAAAGGATCAAACAAATGCCATGCTTAAAAAAAACAAATGTCCACAAGCCATGCGCAAGATACCCATTTTTAAAAAACAACATTTGCAGTCTCTGAAGTTTTAGTCCACGGGGGGGCGGCAGTTGTTTTATGTCTTTGGCAAAAATGCAAATAAGCGCTTAGTCTTCTTTTTGTAAATAAGTGGTATGCTAACATGCATAAATAAGGCAGACGCATCGCTTAGGACTTCAGTGCAAATTAAATGTGGCAGATATTGTAAATTCACCTGCTTGCTCATGGCTTGCCTCTCTCCGCTTGTCAGCCCAGGAACCCCCTGAACACACAATGAGATTTGTAAGTGGTGCTGTTATTAAACGTAATAGGCACCTGTCAGTTAGAATGGAGAGGCTGTGCACCAAATACAAATCACAATGCAGGAGAAAAATAAAATTCTGACAATCTAGGGAGATTCCCACCAGTATGCAGACGAGTGGCACCAAGGAGCCCCTGCTTGTCTTGCAGATGTTCCCAGTTTTCAACCCAGCAGCATTTCCAGTTTGAGGATCCCAGCAAGGCTCTGTCCTGACTGTTGCAGGAGATGGCCTTCCTACACTAGATCATGTCCTAGAAGTCCCGTTGAGATGGCCCAGTGAGAAGGATCTGTCAGTGTTGTTGTCCAGGACAGAGGAGGGAATCTGGGAAGCCACATTTTCCCCAGATCTGGGGACATCTACGGCTTCTAGGATTACCCATCTTGATAACCCCCAGCTGGTTCTTTCTGCTAAACATGATCTAATACACCTTCATATGTTGAACAGAACATTTTTTCCCTCTCCATCTCTAAACAGATCCCAGCCATGTTAACTATGGGAATCGGGCAATTGTAAGGCCAAAAACCTAGTGTTGCCCTTTTCAACTCTTGGAGCAAAGAGATTTTAAGAGCCTTTCCTTCAAGCAACTCCTGATTTGGTGCATGAAGATTAGGGGATACATACTGTATGCACCTGTAGTATTCTGTTCAGGATATATAGAGAGGGGGAGTGGTACAAAAGCAAATCAGCTTCATAAACCATGATTTGATATTGACATGTTTATACTAACTGTAGTTACAATTAGCCACGCTATGCTGAAATTTGGAGGATTCAGCAAGCAACAATTAATCAGTGGTGAAAATGAGTTGTCTGAATTCCTCCTGCACCAAAACAGAAAGTGGAGCAGACAAACCTGGAAGCAGAAGGCCAGCTCAGCTTACTGTTTATGTTGCAGTAAAGCCTGCTTTAGGGTTAATTCTGAACCACCCCTGTGCTTAAGGACAAAATGCCTTGTTAGCTTCTTAAGAGCCCCGTGGCGCAGTGGTTAAATGCCTGTACTGCAGGTAAAGCTGTGCTCACGACCTGGGGTTCAATCCCCGGTAGCAGGCTCAAGGTTCACTCAGCCTTCCATCCTTCCGAGGTCGGTAAAATGAGTACCCACCTAGCGGGGGGGGGGGGGAATGTGTAGCATGCATCCTGTAATTAACACTAAACTGCCCAGAGACTACTTGGAATGCTATGGGGCGGTATATAAGCAGAACGCTTTGCTTTTGCTTTTCTTTAGTCAAGAAAAAAAGAAAGAAAGAAAGAAATTGATAGTGGTTTGTTATTATGTATCATGCAAATTACAGCAGCACTTAACTAAACCCTTAAGCATAGATTAAATACAAGATACGTTTTATTTTCTTCATGTGACTTACACCATCAAGATGTATTCCAGTTAATACAAGACCAAACACTTCACCCTACCTTTCCAGTAAATATGCCTGTTTCAATGCAGAAAGCTAACTTGGCTTTCAAAGTCTGGAACAGGCCTAATTATCTCATTAAGCACAAATCTGGTTTTTTTGTTATTTCAATCTGTTGAGTGTTCCTGGTTTTCCTTTCAAATGTTGATCAGCCCAACAGAATTGCTATAATTAGACCATATTCATGGTCTAATTAAAGGCAGTTGGTATTGCATTTATCATAATGTGAAAGCATGTGATCTGATATATATTTTCCTTTATTTAAAAAAGATGTAAAAAAAGAGGAGGAGGAATAGGAGGAAAAGGGTTGAATTTGATATTTTACAATAGGCATATAAGTGTTGTTGTTTGTAAACTGCAGTTACGATGCTCCATATTTTTATCTTCTTTTCTTTTTCTAAATAGGATAGGGTTTTAGGGCTAGCCAGCAGAATAGCCACACTAGGGGATCCTAAAAGTTAGTCCTGATGTTCAACATGTGTGCCAAGGTCCACCATGGAGTGTTCTGGGCAGAGAGAAGAAGGGAGCAGTAGAGGAAGGGTCCAACGAGATAGCCTGATGAAGTCAGAAATGGTTCACACACTTAGCAATTCTACACACGGGGCAAGTAGCATTGTCTTCCACCCATCAAGCCTGTGGATTACCTGCTTATTTTCCTAAGACAGTAGATTTATTCCTAGATGTTGATGCCTTGGTCCAAAGTGTCTACGGTTACAGCCCTGACAGTACAGTGAGTGAAGATGGCCCTTAAGTGGTTTCACCTGTTATCTGCTAGTTGTGAGGCTTTTCACCTGAATGTCTTATTTTTACCATAGTAGTAATTTTAAGCATCCAAAAAGCAATTGAAACAATAAGATTTAAAATAAGTAATTCAACAGTATCAAAAAGCAATACAAGCCATACAAAAGAAACCAGGCTTCGGAGTGTAGTAGATTAACAGACAACATTAATCAATTTAAAAAGAACTTCAGACAAACAGAAAGGAGTTCCTTGAGAATTTCAAGCATAGTTTGAACACATAGAGCAAGAATGAATGCTTGGGACCATTTAGCGCTTAAATCATCATTAATCCGTATCACTTGATCCTAAATTGGAACTAATACTTAAAGGAGTTGTAGCCACTTTGGAGGTCATATTGGCTGCTCCTAACTAAGGGGGCAATCCTAATCAGCTAAGATGGCAGAGGATTGGCTGAGGAGGGGCTGAATCCCAGCTCTAAGCATGTTGGAAATTACCTCCTAGGACTACACAATGAGAAATTGGTTTGTTCAGTTCAGGCAGGGGCAACCCAAGCCAGCAGGACTCCACTGTCTTTCCAAATATAAAGTAGGCCTACAAGCAAATTGGACTAGTAGCCCAAAACATTTGCAAGAACGTGTTTCGTATCTCAGTAGAAAAGGATGGACCCTCCTCAAAGTTTAAATAGCTGAATGAAATAGGAATAAATTACAATTATGTGCTGTCAAATCAATTATGACTTATGGCAACTCTTTCCAGGGTTTTCTAGATAGGGAATACTTAGAAGTAGTTTACCATCCCCTTCTTCCAGGGGTGCCCTGGGACTGTGCAGTTTGCCCAAGGTCACATAGGGTGGCTCATCTGCCACTAGGCACAGTGGGGATTTGTACACCCAACCTCCCGCTCTGCAGCCAGATACCTAAACCACTGAGCAGCCAGCTCAAAATAGGAATTGCACCCACACAGTTCCTCATACACAGAGCATTATTACCCTTCCCTTTATTCACAATACATCAAATCCATTAGCTGCTGCTGTTTGTGCTGGATGCTTGCAGCTTCACTAGAGTACTTATTAAGCTGTAAGAAAAGTATAAACAACTCTCTTTTCAAAGCAGTTCTGATGTTGTTCCTTCATGGTTCACGAGCCTTGTGGAAAGAAGATATATGAGACATTTTACAGGCATATATATCCTTTCATCTGATAATGTGGGCCCGTTTCCCATGCGTTGACTTTCCAAATTACACAGCCTTTGGCTTCATAAGTCATATGCCTGTTCATCGGAGGCAACATTCTTGAGCCCAACTCAGCCTCTAGACTGCCGGGTTGCTAATCAAGCTGCTAATTTTTAGCAGCCTGAAGTGAGCTGCAGTTTTCACTGGTGGCGCCATCCCAATGACAACAGGTCAGCTTTAGATCAGAAAATACTGGCACAAAACACAGTGCCTCGGTATCCGTGGTCAGCGTGTTCAGCATCCTTTGGTGACTCACGAAAAGCCCATGCTTCTCCAGACTGGTTCAGTTGGATAGTTTCATCTTCCAAAAGAAATTTGCTGCGCTGGGTTTCATTACTGAAGCCATCAGCTTGCAGATGAAACAACCTGCTGATAAAAGTGGGTCTTCCACCGAACAGGATGCATCTATAAAAGTGTCTCCTCTACCCCCTTGTGTACTGACAACATAACACTGGCTGAGATCCTGTTTGCTTGCTTCCTTGCAAATGTAGCAGCTCATTGTGTGCAAGACTATACTTTTATACCCAAAGCATGAGTGGTAAATCCCCAGGCTTAAAACCAGGGTACTTCAAGGACCAGATGCAGGGAAGTGGTATCAAGAGACAGCTATCTAGTCTCGTGCACTCCCAGTCGCATTTGGTGGGGCCACTGTGAGATACAGGAAGCTGGACTAGATGGGCCTTTGGCCTGATCCAGCATGGCTCTTCTTATGTTCTTATGTTCAAGAATAGGTGTTGCATGTTGCATGCTGCATGTTTCACTTTGCTGATCCTGTTAACATCCAGGCAGTATCAAGCTTCATTAGCTGAACTAAATCAGACTGTCTTTAATAGCCATCCCACATGGATTGCATTACAGGAATCTATCTTGAATGTGATGAATGCAAATGGAATCCAGTCTGCTTAGGATTGCACCTAGTGTACTCACCTCAGGTTAATCAAAACTACTTCTAGCCACTTGAATTACCTGCCCTATTATTGTGGAACCCTGTCCTATGGACGGATGCATGGATGGATGGATGGATTGTCCTAAACCAATTGGCCTGCTGTATCAGTTGGATTATATTATCCATTCCCTGCAACTATCAAGTCTTGCCTAGATTCCACTTGTTCATACTCAGTCTTTCTCAAACCCCTCTGCCTCTGGTGCAAATGTATCTCATTTAATTTGCCATCTTAAAAAGGAAGAGGCATTTGATTGGCCACTTTCATCAAGTCTCCACAACATTGTGGCCCATCAGCCCAAACGAATGCTTCCTGTCCACCAGACCTTGTTGTCTATCTGGAACAGTGGTTCTCAACCTGCAGGTCCCCAGATGTTCCTGGACTGCAACTCCCAGAAACCCCTTCCAGCACAGCAAGTGGTGGAGGCTTTGGGGAGTTGCAGTCCAGGAACATCTGGGGACCCACAGGTTGAGAACCACTGATCTGGAGCTATATAATATTTAGGTCTCCATTGAAGGGCATTAATAGGAGGTTTCTTTTTGAGTGTCAATAGGTGATCACATATGTCCGACGGACTGTGTTTGACTGGATGAGTCACAAGTTCTCCAATGATGTAATTTCCCCCATTCCCTTGCCTATTCTTGTTCTGCCATAGCATAGATAGACTGATAAGAGCTTATTCTTGTAGGAACACTATGCATGTATGTGTGTGTGTGTGTGTGTGTGTTTCTATGAATAGACATAGATCTAGATGTATAGCCTCTTTTATATATGTGTGCTTATATATATGTAGATTGGCTCTCTGAATCAGGTTATTGGAAAAGTATTTTTGATGGGATTTTGTACCGACCAAGGATGCATGTCAGTGATGCTATCTTTTTTCCTGTGGTACAAAATTGTATTATGATATTGCAGAGACATTGGAACAATGGGGCCATACATAAGGGATGACAGGTGAACAGATTGTTTCACGGTTTCGTCTTTCTCTCGTGATTTTTTCTTTCTTTCTTCCCCTCCCACAGCTCATCCCCACCCCAGTACATTTTTGTTTCATTTTGGTGGGGAAAACACTGTTCTGTTTAGCATTTAACTTCAAAGTCAACTTTATCTACTCGGGGGGGGGAGAGATAAGTGTGTCGTTCCAGCCTTTTCTCGCCATCCCTGTCATAGCGGAAGCTGCAACTGGCATATTGTCTGCGAGCAAATGATTCCCAGTTCCAGATTTCAATCTAGAATTGAATCGTTTTGGGAATAGATTGAGGTCATTTCCTGTGAATGGGCGTCTGGAAGGCATAAATTGTCAAACTGCTAAAATAGCAGAATAATGCAGTGAGGCCCCTTAATCACTTATTTAAAAAATGGCTACCTATTTGGCAAGGATATAAGTCTGATTATGTTTGTATTCCTTTCTTTACTGTGATGGACAATGTGTGTCTGCTTTATCTAGCTTTTGTGAATAAGACGTCTGTTTTTGTCAGGGAAGGAAGCCAACAGCCAATACAAACCCAGCATGTTAACAATGTTTTCATCGTAGTGCAGAAAACTGTGTTTGGTTCCCAAGCGTTCTAATGCTAAGCACTTCCTGTAATTTTCCATCGAGACCAGTGCAGCCATGCTACTCCTTTCGCCTTGAATAATAAGATGTTAGTGGAAACCATACCTTTATCTTAGTTTTTTTAAAGAAATTATTCTGGTCCCAATCCCCTTGCAATTGTTGACAGTTACTCACATGTAACAGCTGGTGGGGACATATATATCTATGCATATGAGAAGACACATCCTGGAGTGGGAATCTAGGGTACAAATCTTAATGCAGTCAATGGGTATGTGTCTCACGGGGGACAGCCTTGCTGTATCAAGATACCCCACTGAAAAATTAGTCAACAGCTCTGAAATGTTACGTGCCCAGGTCACGGCTGTGGCCAGGAGTGTATTTACACAATTAAGACTAGTATGCAGGTTATGCACGTTTCTTGAGAAAGCAGCTCTGGCCACGGTGATACATGCCCTAGTGACATCCCAGCTAGACTACTATAATGCACTCTATGTTGGACTCCTGATGAAAAGTCTCAGAAAACTTCAGCAGGTCCAAAATTCAGCAGCCAGATTGCTGTCTGGGGCAGGGTGAAGAGTCCACATTACACCCCTACTAAAGCAGCTCCACTACCAATCAGCTATCGGGCACAATTCAAAGTGATGACCTTAACCTACAAAGCACTGTACAACCCTGGTCCTAGCTACCTCAAATATCAAATCTCACAGTATGAACCAACTTGGGTGTTAAGGTCATCAAGAGAGGCCGTTCTCTCCATCCCGCCACCCTCACAGGTATGTCTTGTGGAAACACATGAAAGGGCCTTCTCGGCTGCTGTGCCCAGACTCTGGAACTCCCTCCCACTGCAGGCCAGGACTGCCCCATCTCTGCTGTCTTTCCAGAAACAGGCAAAAACCTTTCTCTTCAGGCAAGCTTTCCCTGAATGATGGACTGACTACCTATCATGTGTCTTGTATATGAATCTATAGGATCACATATACTTTGTGCTTATTGTGTGATTGCATTGACACTGTTTTCAATGTTAGTTTTCATCACTCATAACTTTTACATGGAATCTTTACTCTCTTTTTAACTACTCACATTCTCTTGTAGCTTTAATGTATTGTTGTCTTTTAATGCTGTAAGATGTCCCTCAATTCACTGTTCTCTATACTTGAACATGTCTCAATTTTACTGCAATGTATATTATCCCTCATTAAAGGGATCAATGAGGCCCTCATTACTCTAAGCCGCTTTGAGTCCTTTTCCAAGGAGAAAGGCGGGGTAAAATACTCTAAAATAAATAAATAAAATATACGAATTTTTGTTTGGGGGAACAAGTGTAATTTTGCTTTTTGAAAACCTGGATTATCTGCAAATGCAATTCTTTTCTTCACAAAATATAAGGTTTTCTGGGCAAAATACAAGAGAGAATACAAATATCATTTCTGTGAATTTTTCACACACAGCGATGTGTGTGAAAGGGATGGAAATGTGAACAATTCATTAAAAACCCTTACCAAGTTAGCTAGCAGGAAGAAAAATTGAAACCTTTCATTCTCACCTGCAAGAATGAAATAAGCAAAGACTAATATCCCTACTAGAGATGGGCACGACTCAGAAAAAAAAAATTCGTTTTCGTTTTCGTTTTCGGCTAGGGTCCGTTTCGTTTCCGTTTTCGTGAGCTAATTTCAAAATTTTTCGTTTTCGTTACGAAACGAAAACAAATTTTTTTTCGTTTCTCCCCATTTAGCTCCATTATGTGTTTTTCCAGTAACGAAAAACGAAAATTGGCTCAAAATTAGTCGTTTCGTTTCCGTTTTCGGTCCATTTTTGAACCGTTTTTCATTTTCGTTTCGTTACGTAACGAAAAAAAAAAAATGAAAACAAAAACGAAAATACCGCTAAGTCGTGCCCATCTCTAATACCTACTTCAGATGCAAGATGTGTGAATCTTTCTCTTCAGCAGTAGAACCCTGTGCCCTGTCTTCCTACCAAGCTCTAGTGTTCTGAAGCTCAATGGACAAGGCAGAGAATGAACACAAGAAGGCCTTGCTTGAAAGTTCTTCCCTTATGTTTCCACAGTATGTCCAACTGGAAGATATGGGAAGGACTGTGACGAAATATGTTTGTGTACGAACAATGGAACATGTAATCCGGTGGATGGATCTTGCCAGTGCTTTCCTGGGTGGATTGGCAAAGACTGTTCTCAAAGTAAGAAGAAAAAAACTTTATTTTCTCTTCTCCCTATCAGAATGTCATTTAAGGGTAGCTTTATTTAGTCTCAGGAAAGTGAGGTTTCAGAGCAGAACCATCTTATTCATGTTTAAAATGTCAAACCGAGGTTGTTGTTTTTAAAGCGTGTTTAAAATGTCAAATTCAGGAGTTTTACCCCAATTATCTCTTTCTCATAGAGAAATTCAAGTTTTAAAGCAAGTTATGTTTAGGAAATAGGTAGTAATACATTATATCTATTAAAGAGGTTGCAAATTAGGATTGTTGTGTTCTTTAATTGGATCAGCTGGTGAACGACTCACTGATTCTTTGTTTGGTGCCAGGCTCACAAATAACTGGGGGGGGGGGGGCAAGGAAAAGGGGGTACAGGGTGTCTCCCAGCATGTGCTAAACCTGAACCTTTTGTTCACTCACGTTTTAAGTAGCTGCACTTCACATTATTTATTTCAGTCCATAAACCATTTGCCATTTACAGAGAGAGAGAGAAGAAACAATACAAAAGACCCTTGTAATAATGTCTAGTCTTTTTATGGAGAATCCATACATCTTAATAAATTGCTCCATTTTATCATTTCCTTAATCAAATACTATCCATCTACACATTCAGGCCCTTTTAACGTTTCTTGCTGAATGCCGTCCAGTATTTTTGGCGAGTAATCTAACACTTGCTTCTGTCAGTAGCCTCCCTTAATGGCTATCTCTCAGCTTCTTGGGCAACAGGTGGGGTGGAGGGAGTACAATTGCCTGGTTCTTCCTAAGCAAGTAGGTATAATGTTGTGTGTTATTCCTCTGCATAATCATGAAGTCCGGGATGGGCAGGGGAGTAATTAACCCCCACCAGCCCAAGAACAGGAATAAGGGGAAATTAGGGGAAGGTATTAAAAGGAGCAATTAATGGGCCGTTAAGCACTAATCGTCCAGCTGCACTCAAGGAAGAGCAATTAAAGAAGACAACCCACAGGCAGGAAACTTTTAATTAATGCTGGAAGGGACTTTGGCTGAACAGATTTGAATAAAATAAATATTATAGAAAGATACTGGCAATGAAGGAGAAGACCTATGTGACAGGTAATGTTTTCCCCCCACACACAACTGCATTGTGGATCTCTTAATATTTCGCTGTCTTTCAGAACCTTTGAGAGGTTACTTTTATGTTGCATTACTTCTCAACAGGACCACTGTTACCTTAAACCTCATTCTACAAATTCAGCAGTGGTTGGAGGAACATGGTTTATTTGGTAGAAACTTCCAAATAATTTTATAGAAACTTCTAAATAGGCTTAAGTTACCCCTGGCCATTTAATGATCATTAATCAAGTAGATGCTGCCCATCCAGAGAAAGCAGCAGCCCTATTTTTTTAAAGTGTCAATTCAATAAGAGAGATAAGAATAACTTTATACTATATGTTCTCTCTCCAATACAATTTAATTCCAAAAATTATTATTTTTTTAACATTCCTGTGTCATGTTTTCCTGCGTGAACTCTGCATTGAGTTGAAAAGAAAGTATCACCATTTCTTAAAAGAGGTCTCATTCTTTTTCTTTTTTCTCCCCCCCCCCTTGCTATTTTTGAATAAGATTATTAAGCAGTTGACAGTTCTGTCCCTGGCAAGGTCCATATGGCTGGGAAATTAGAGACATGAGATATTCCTATTACATGTAATTTACTTGTTTAAGTCTCTATGCTTTTTGAAAAGATGTGTGCTGACTTCTTAGAAATTGCCTAGGTAGAAGATTGACATTTACGGATCCAAAAACTGGCATTTCCCGAACGGATTCTTAATTGGAGGCAGATCATCTCTGGGAAGCCCGGTCTGTCATTCAGAAATGTTACTTCATATTCACAATGCAGGGAACACATTAGACAGCATTTGCAGTAAAATATATTAAACCTCCAGTGATAAAGTGGGGACGGGATAAAAACAGACAGCAGTAATTTTTGCTTTTATTGTGCCTCTTCCACGGGCTCAATATGGCTGTCACTCAAAACAAAAATTAGGAAGGCTGTCAGTTTCATGGATTGTTCATTATATTTAGAAAGTAATTGGGAAATTACTGTTCATTTCTGCTTAGATTGGCAAATGGTTTGTTTTTCTCTAAAAGTGGCAGTGCCTATTTAGAACCTTAATGTGCTGGTCTTCTTGCCCAGAATCTAGGAGTACTTCTTGAATGTTTTTAGAAGTACTGTAGTTTGCCTAGAGCTTGAAAAATAAAATTACTTCCTTGACTACACAGCCCAACAACCTGGGCTGCAGTGGTGGCAAACCTTTGGCACTCCAGATATTTTGGACCACATCTCCCATGGTCATCAGCCATTGTTGGCAGTCTAGGCTTGGAATTATGGGAGTTGTGGTCTAAAACATCTGGAGTGTCAAAGGTTCACCACCACTGGTAGATGTTGTGTAAAGGCATTGATTCTGTCAAAAATCTTTAAAGCACTTTATCCATTTTGGGCAGGAGAAACCTCAACACTTGTCCAACGTGGGGGGACCATGTGGCTTTTTTTTAAAGAGAAGACAACCGTCTGTTTGATGGGTTGTTACTTCTTCTGCAAGGCGGCCTCTTTAGGCAGGTGCTCAGTCCAAAGCTGATTTGAACAACAAGAAGGGAGCTTTAGAATGCTACATGCCTATTGATAATTGTTGCCTGGACACAGCTGAGATGTGTTACTACTGTGTTTAAATTATATAAATTAGTCTGTTTCCGATGTTTCACAGATGTTGACATTTTTTTGTCCTCCTTATGCTGGTAGTGTACATGCTTGGAGCAGGGAGCGGTAATGTGTAAATGAGCTTTCTATTCACTTCCATGAAAAAGGTACAGATAAACTGCATGCAGATGGACATAAATTCCTTCAAATTAGAAATACAGATGTTTTCTTTCTTTCTTTCTTTCTTTCTTTCTGTGCTCTCCAGCTTGTCCAGTTGGCTTCTGGGGTGCAGACTGTTTTCATTCGTGCAGCTGTCACAACGGAGCAACATGCAGCCCTCATGATGGGGAGTGTAGATGTACCCCTGGCTGGACAGGACCCTACTGTACCCAACGTAAGTAAAGGTTTTTGCATGCAGAAGAATGCGGGAATCTATCTGAGAAAAGTACACACTGCCCTCTTGTGCCGGCTCATCACATTGCAGTATTTTGCAGACATGTATTAATGATTTTTTGAAGCTGATGCAGATCGTGTGTTTGATTTAGTTGTGTTCATCCAATATTAATTAGAAATGGAAATAGTTTGTTCTGAAGGAAACATTAGAATGCAAAGGATTGGGGGAATCTTTCAGTTGTTTTGCACTACAGTTTCCATGAATTTTGCTCATTTTCTGGCTGGGGCTGATGGATCCTGGAGCCCACCAAACTCCAGAGGTTCCCAGACTTCCCATGCTTGTTGTGTATCATTAATACCGGTAATTAAAAGTTCTAAGCTGGAGCATCACTCTCAAAACATCTTTGTAAGTCGTAAGTCACCCAGGTCAAGGAAAAATGTTAGTTTATGCCTCCCTTACAACTCTGCAGGTCTCATGTGCTTCTCTTCCATCACAGCTCCCAGTCTGAAGGAGCCTCTAGACCTCAGGGTCTCTCATATCATGCTGTTACCAGATCTTGAACATAGCTCTGGAAAAGTTACATTTTAGAATGAGAACTTCCTGGTTCAGAAGTTCTGGGAGGTTTTGCTTCATTTTTTTCCACCCCTTCCACCACCAACCCAATAACTTTTCAGAGGTCTGTCCTTATATTTTTCTATATTTCTCATTTCCAATTTAAATTTAAAGTTTTGCTTTGAAGCACATTGGCCAAACATCCTATTTGTTACAGCCCAAATCTTGCTGTATTTGGTGCTTTGTCACAAATCTTGGTGCTTTGCCACAAATGAAAAGGTTTACACAGTACAGGGACCACAGAAAGGAAATCTGAAGTTACAGAAATCTGTGTGTACAATTATTTGCTATTTATCCTCACACTCATGTGTTTCCTTAATCATTGTTTCCCCACTTCTCACACTTCAAACAGATATAGATTTACATTCTTATTTTACTGAACAAAACACATTGCATTCTCTGACAAGGGCTATTACAATGAAACTTCTTTGCAGCCCTTGACACTTCTTATTGTAATATACAATTCTATATACGTTGTGTATGCAATTGTTTTCCTAAGACACTGATCATTTGTGTGATGAGCCTTAAGCTCCTGATATGGCTCCCACAGTGATCTTGCCCCCTTTCTTCAGAGACAAATGTTCTGCACTTAAGTCTTCCCATTGTAGTCCATATCTCTCAAATAAACTCTGATCCAGTGTGACAAAGCCCTCTGAAATTCTCTCAGTTGGAAAAGATATAACAGCAAATTCCAACCAAAAGTTCTTAACTTACAGCGATTCACCAATGAGGTTTCTGTTAACCAGGTTGCAAAGGCATAAAACCTCAACAGGGTTTTGGTCAATCCCCCCATACTATTTAAGGGTTACTATTTCTCTTCCTTTGCAAGACCCAAGGAAGACCATTAACAACCTTCAAAACATTCCATCATAAATTCATACAGTCACCATAAGTTGGAAGTGACTTTATAAGATAAAATGACAATATCCTTTTTGCTAGGGAGCACCACCTGTGCCTCTGCCCTCCCCACTTTCTCCTCACGACAACCATGTGAGGTATAGAATCATAGAATCATAGAGAGTTGGAAGAGACCTCAAGGGCCATCCAGTCCAACCCGCTGCCATGCAGGAACCCCATCACAATATTTCCGACAGATAGCCATCCAGCCTCTGCTTAAAAACCTCCAAAGAAGGAGACTCCACCACCCTTTGTGGCATCATATTCCACTGCCGAACAGCTCTGTCATGAAGTTCTTCCTAATGTTCAAATGGAATCTCTTTTCCTGTAGTTTGAAACCATTGCCCCGAGTCCTAGTCTCTGAAGCCATGGAAAACAAACCTGATCCCTCTTCAATACGGCATCCTTTCAAATATTTAAACATAGCTATCATATCCCCTCTCAGTCTTCTTTTTGAAAGGCTAAACATTCCCAGTTCCCTAAGCCGTTCCTCATAAGACATTTCCTCCAGACCCTCAACCATCCTGGTTGCCCTCCTCTGTACCCGCTTGAGGTTGTCAACATCCTTTTTAAACTGAGGCTCGCAGAACTGGACACAATACTCCAGGTGGGGTCTGACCAGAGCAGAATAGAGTGGTACTATCACTTCCCTTGATCTAGACACTATGGTTCTGTTGATGCAACCAAGAATCGCATTGGCTTTCCTGGCTGCCGCATCACACTGCTGACTCATGTTCAATTTGTGGTCCACCAAGACTCCCAGATCCCTTTCACAGGCACTATTCTCCAGCCAAGGTATCCCCCATCCTATATCTGTGCAATGCATTTTTTTAACCTATATTTAGCACCCTACATTTCCCTCTGTTGAAATCCATTCCGTTAGCTTTGGCCCAGCAGGTTAGCAGGAGAGAGAATGGCTGATTGAGGTCGCCTTCTGAACATCTTTCATTTTCCTCACATTTCCTTCTGCCTTTCTGAATTCCTCTTTTTCCTAGGATGTCCGCCTGCCTTTTATGGAAAAAGCTGTGCTCACGTCTGCCAGTGCCAGAATGGAGCCGATTGTGACCATATTACTGGGCAATGCACATGCAGAACGGGGTTCACAGGAAAACAATGTGAACAAAGTAAGTTGCCATGAAAAAAAAAATCTTCTACCTGTTATTGGTAAAAAAAAAAATTCCTCTCAGGACAGGTCCAGTTCATGGCAGACTGCCGCTCCATTTTCGGCAGAGCTGCCCGTTTGCAGGCTGGTTGCAGATTTATCTTGCTGGGCAAAATATCTTATAGAACTTTTAAAAGTGACAGTTTGGGACAAAAAGTCCAGAATCTCTCGTGCTGAGGGGGGATTCTGGGAGTTGTGACATACATATTCCAGGGGCTTAAAAATCCTTTCCCAAGCTTGGCTGAAATAAGGGTGTAGCAGGGCCTTTCCACAGTCATTTATTACATGTGCCTATTCTAATTTGGATAAAAGTAATTCTGCTTGCCAGCTATGGTTTGGTAACAAATATGGAAGTAAAGGGGTTCACTTTTACAGACTTCAGGACTACTGCTGTCACCTCATAAGTAGAGCCACAAAATGTAAACAAATGGATCAGGCCTTATAAAGAAGTGAGGACCAGATCTTTAGTAAAGTAAGGGCCTTTTCACACGACCCCTAAGATCTGCTGGCCACTTAAATTCGGACCAGAGATCTTGGGGGTTCGTTGCTCTTCCTGCGTCCCCACCCCTCCGCACTTCCTTGCTCCTGTCTGCGTGAGGGGAGGGAGAAAAAAAGAGAGAAAAATGCAGGCTCGTCGTCGTCCTGATTCCTTCTCTTAAAGTGGTGGGAGGCAAAAAAACCAAACAGAAGCAAGGAGAGCCTGGCACTCACCAGATTACATCCGGATCTGGGGATTTTCACCCTCCAAGAGCAGGTACATGAAAAGTGCGCTGGGATGCGCTGAGGTGGGCGTGGTCGCACTTAATTTCCTGCAAACTCCGGAGCTGGTGGGGAAACAATTGTAAGCTCCGGAGCTGGCAGCCATTTGCGGCGGAGTTTAGGGGTTGTGTACAAATACTCAAAATGATTCTTAACTGCCTATTTAAAACCAAACTACCCTCAAATACCATGCATTGTGGCCAACATGCTGTTCCAGGCAAAATCCATTCCTTCCCCAGCTACTGCAAGGAATGGAGCTAAACACATAGGGGTCCTTCAATATTGGAAGCCACCTTGGGTCCTTTTCCAAGGAGAAAGGCAGAGTAAAAATATTCAAAATAAAATAACGAGGGAACAGGAAAGTCTGAGGGAGGGGGCATAATCCTGGCTACACAAAAAACTTTAGCTCCAAAACATCATTGGTAGACATTAGTTTGGTCTAGAATCATCAGGCATCGCCAAGGTTCCCACTTCTGCCAGTGGGTTTTGTGGCTCTACCCACCGGGCCACATTGCTTTAGATGCCATCCCCGTGCCACCTGTCCCGGTGTCTTACCATCTAAGCTTGAGAAGACTACCATACAAGGAGAGAATCTTGCATGGAACTCAAGAGGCCTGTTTTTGTCCATCACAGCTGGCAATCCTGAGCTGCATGAAGGATTCGACATAACGTTCTTCCGAAGCACCCTGCTGGTTAGTGGCCCTTCATGGGAGTGAGAGAACGGGGCGGAGGGAGGGTGGCCGCTCTGTGCAAACTGGTTCTGTTGGTTGGAAAGAGGTTGACCTTGAAGAGGCTGCTGAAGGGTTAGAATGAGGAAGGAGAGCCTGGGGGCCGCCACACACACCTTCGCACCCCAAGTAGGGAGAGCTGCCAAGCTCGTTTACAACCTTGCTTTCGGTTTGTTGCCAAATGGGGCCCAAAGATATACAATCAACTGCCAGCAGATTTACGGTCCTAGGCCATCATGGTAATTGGGTGAATACATTTTTTTTGTCACTGACCTTCAATCATTTTGCCTGTTTTGGAAATCGGGAGCACCAAATGTCATTCAGAAGGAGGGGGGAAATAAAGAAAACCCAAGTTAAAGTTAGTTTTGTTGTTTGAGAAAAGAGGTGGAGGTAGGACAACTTCTTTCAAAAACCTGAAAGGTTGTCAACAGAGACAGAGAAGGGCCAGGATCTGTCCTTGACCATCCCAGACTGCAGGACACACAACAAATAGGCTCAAACTACAGGAAGCCAGATTTAGGCTGACTATCAGAGAGGAAAAACTTCATAACTGTTAGACAGTGGAACCAGTTGCCTTAGGAGGTGGTGAGCGCTCCGATGCTGGAGGCATGCAAGAGAAATTTGGACAACCACCTGGCAGATATCCTTTGATTTCTATTCCTTCATGGAGCATGTAGTTGGACTTGATGGTTGTATAGGCCCCTTTCAACTCAATGAGGGCGCTTTTACATGACCCCTAAAAATCCGAGGCAAAGGGCTCCCAGATCCAGAGCTTAAAAATGTTTTCCCACCAGCTCCGGACTTTAAAAAAAATTAAGTACGACCACGCCCACCTAAGCGCGTCCCAGCGCACTTTTCAAGTACCTGGCCTCCAGGAGGTAAAAAATCTTCAGATGCGCATTGTAAAGCTGTGAATGCCGGGCTCCCTCGCCTTCTGTTTGTTTTTTTGTCCCCACCGCCCGTTTAAGAGACGGGAATCACAACATGTTGGGGCTGCTGGGGCTGCTGCCACGGGCAGACGGAGGCGAGCCTGCATTCTTTTCTCCCTTTTTTTCTCCCTCCCCTCACGCAGACAGGAGTGCGGAGGGGTGGGAACACAGGAAGCGGGACAAACCCCCAAGATCTCTGGTCCGAATTTAAGTGGCCAGCGGAGCTTAGGGGTCGTGTAAAAGCGTCCTTAGTCTATGATTCTATGATTTTGTGGGATTCTGGGCAAAAGGTCCTCTGCCATAGATCATCTCCTCTTCTAGTAGATCCCAGCAAGCTCACCAGTGGCAAACCTCTGAGCAATCTAGTCACTATTTCTTTTCAATTATTCCTGACTGGCTTAAAACCCATAAGTCCATTCTTCACCCTAGTCCAGTACCCTGTTATTCTCTGTGCACCCTCTTCTTTTGCCCTGGTCTCCGCCCACGCCCCACCCCCACCCACCCACCCACCCCGGTTTTCTCTCCTCACTTTGTTTTTTGTTGAGCTTATCCCTCTGGAATCCCTCTGCTCCTGACCAGCAAACAGATGAGCCCTTGTCCTTAAAATTATGACATCAAGTGGAACATGACCCCTTTCTGAGCTCAGCTTGTTGGGTTGGCTCTGCAGGCCAAAACAAAGCAAAAGAACTGAAATGTCCCAGAGAGACCAAAAGGTGAATTTTTGTGTCGGCTATGAAACCTGTAATTTAATTCAGACCACCTCAAATATATCCTCCGGGTCTGATGAAAACTCATGCCGTTGTTTAAGGGAAAAAGAACTGGCTTCCCGCATCCTACTTTGTACTCTCAGGCCTGGGAGAGGAGCCAAACTGAGAGGCAATAACCAGTCAAGGTTGCCTGGTGAGTGTCATGGCTTAGTGAAGATATATAAAAATGTGGATCTCTTGTGTGCCTGTCCCAACATTTTAACCCAGGAAAGGGCAGCTTCGGAGATTTTGGGAATACAATTTTATTTTCTCTCCCCTGCAGGCCACACCACTCTAAAAATGCCTGTTTGTCGCATTATGTCAAAACTAGGAGTGATCAGAAGTTCACATATGATTTTGATTTGGAACATGATTTTGAACTGATCCTAGAAAATGCTGCCACCCTCTGCTCCGCGCAATAAGAAGGAGCGGGATTGATGGTGGTTGACTGATTGCAGTCATAATCATCGTTTTAACCTCCATGTCCCCCACTCCCCCGAGAAAGATCATGGTGATTCCAGAACTGGAAAAAAAACTGGATGGGTTGCCCCTTATTTATTAAGAGCTGCCACATGACAGTGTGTGTATCTGTTTGAAAGTTCTTTCAAAGGGGGCTGCGCAGGGACTCCCTCCCTGTGTGTCAAAGTGTAAACGGTTCTTCCTAGATCCTTTTCCTTTTGCCTTTGTAGAGTGCCCCCCTGGAACCTTTGGCTACGGGTGCCAGCAGCTGTGCGAATGCATGAATAATGCCACCTGTGACTATGTCACGGGGACTTGTTACTGCAGCCCTGGTTTCAAAGGCATCCGGTGTGATCAAGGTGAGGCAACATCCTTTCTCCCTTCCTTTTAAGCTGAACAACACACAACCGTTTCTTGGGGTGGCCTCTCAGAGGAGCTAAAAGACTTCCTTGAGTGACTCAAGTATGTGTCACCGACCTACCGGAAAAATGTTCTACCTTTGGGGTGGAGGAGGGGGGGTGTAGAAAAGGGCCTGAGGATTCCCTCTGCTTGGCTGTACAGTACACTCATGAGAGGTAGACACTTTTAAATAAAAGCTAGGTTTCTCAAAGCTGCCTAGCTGCCCTAAGCACATTGGATCTTGCCTGATTTCAGAAGCTAAGCAGGGTCGGCCTTGGTTAGTACTTGGATGGGAGACCACCAGGGAATACCAGGTGCTGTAGGTGCCTGGAGTAGGAAACTGGCAAGCCACTCCAGTATTCCTGCCAAGAATACTCCATGGACATGGGGTCACAAAGAGTCGGTCACAACTGTAACAACACAACACATATACTCAAAGACCAGATCCCAGCTGGCCTGCTGCAGTTCTAAGAGGGGAGATGCAGGTCTGGGTCAAAGGAAAGTATTTGCTGCCATAACATTTGTAGCCACGGCTCTATCTACCCACACAGCCCAGTACCCAGAAAATTTAATTTGATGGTGCCAGTGGGCTACAAACCCTCTGGGCTACCAAAAGGCTCCATTCAATATCCCAAAGTGGAGCCACCGTGATTCAAAAGAGCTGAGGAGGGCTGGGAGGGAAGGAGGGAGGGCAGGCTATATAACACAAAGACTCTTGCTACAAATGGACGCTGCCACTCAATTTAACAGTGCATTGTGAATTATTTTTAACAGCCGCTCTCATGATGGAAGAATTAAACCCCTATACTAAAATTAGCCCTGCTCTTGGATCTGAGAGGCATTCAGTGGGAGCAATAATTGGAATTATTCTCCTCCTGCTAATTATTATGGTTTTGCTGGCACTGTTTGTGTGGTATCGACGGAAGCAGAAGAAAGGCCACGATATGCCAAGCGTCTCCTACACGCCCGCCATGCGGATGACAAACACCGATTACTCCCTCTCTGGTAAGAGACTTTTTATCATAATGAAATGCGAGCTCAACCCCTTCGCGATGCTGCAGGGGAGGAACAAAATAGGTGACGTTTTGTTTCTTGACCAAGTTCTACTTTTCCTCCTCAGAGGTGGCTTTCATTTTAGTCAGACTGGTGGAGTTGCAAGGAAACAGCTTCCAAAACACAGCCATGAGGGACTCAGGGAGTGATCCTAGGAAAGTGACGGCAAACCTTTTAGAGACCTGGTGCCCAAACTGCGATTCAAAGCCCAATTATTTTTTTGCAAAGTGCCAATACAGCAATTTAAACCTGAACACAGGTGGCTGTGAAGGGGCGATGTCGAGTGCCCACAGAAAGGGCTCAGAGGGCCACCTTTGGCACCCGTGCCATAGGTTCGCCAACACTGTCCTAGGACAATAGAGCTTGCGATTTGGACGGCTTCTGGCACAATCCTGTTTGAGCTATTTCCTGGCAACTACATGATGTACAGGGCACCCAGAACCAGCACAGCCCTGTTCCCTGCCCCATCTGGAGCTTTTGGGTGCAGCGACAGGGCTGTCAAGGCCATCTTGTGTGCACAAAAGAGTCCCTCTCAAGGAAAAGGCACCCAACAAAGTGACTCTTTCCAGAGCGATCTAGCATCAATCCTATTTCACCGTCTGAACACATCCTCAGGCACACTCCCACTTTGCCAGTAACTGAGATCAACACTCCAAGTTTGATGGCAGGGGGTTCGACCGAATGGCCCTGGAGGTCTCTTCTAACTCTGTGATTCTATGGAATGCCCATGGGAATTCTCAGTAGGAAATTGGTGATAGAACTAACAATTTGTGGGTTTGGGGAGCAGAGGTAGCTCATGGTGGGAGGATGGGAATGCCCCTCCCTTCTCATTGATCACATGCCACCCCTTCCTCTGGAAACATTCCTGCATGACCAACCAGAGAGCCCCAAAATGAGTTCTTGTACCTCTAGAAATCTTACACCCCTGGGTAGATATGGTGCAAAGGGTTTCCATTTTACCAAATGCCTTTTGCGACAAATGGCTTAAAGCAGGCCTAATTTGCCGAGAGGATCTGGATTGTGCCTAGGGAACATTATGTTATGCAAGCAACAAGCAAATGCAATGAGTTAAAATGTCTTCTGAGTAGTGGAATCCAGAGTAAAAAAGCAAGTGCCCCCCTTCTGTGGCAAGTCTTGTTGTCATGGTTGTTATCTTTTCTTCCTGGCCAACGTCTGCTCCCAATTTGAGAGCTGAACCTCTTCCTGACTCCTCCACTTGCTGAGCAAACCTCAGTAGAAGATGAAATAAATGAGTCCTGTTTCTGTCCCCCAGTTACAGCAAGGATTGTGTATTGCTCTGTGTGATCTCAGCCATAACAAGGCGATGGGTGGGTGGGGTGCAGCCCCTTTTCAACTTGAGTCATAAGAGGATGCCTCAAAGATATAAGATATACATTCCCTTTTCTCTCAGGTGTGCATCAAAGAGAGACATACTGGGCAGGACTGGTGAACTAAATAGGTGTAGCGAATAAGGGCTGTGCAGAACTGCCATGGACAGGACAAGGCAGCCACCTGGAAAGGCAAGCTGGCTGCATTTAATCTCTAGTGCAGAGATAGGAAGGATTGCTTTTGCGGACTACAGCCCCCATGCCTGGCTGGGGGTATCTGAGCCTCGTAGTCCGAAAAAGGAACATGGCCAAGCCCTGCCTACAGGGTCCCCCTTCTGGGATTGGCCAGTTTTCAGCCATTGAATTTCCCAATGCTCTTAAGTGTTTCTTTCCTTTATGCACGCTCTACAGCCTTCACTTTAGAGAAATTACTTTTGCACTAGGAGCAGCAATTGAAATTGCACTTAAGGTTATTGTCAGCTGCTGCCAATCAGGCTGGCTGGGATACGGGGGAAAGTGTTTTTCTCACCCGAGTAAATCTTCCTCAGTTATCTGCCAGACATGTTTCTGTATGGGAAGAACAACTCCAGATGTGAGGAGCCCCAAGGGGCAGGAGGCCATATAGTATAGTAGGCAAAGAGAATACATTTACTATTCCAGCCTTAGTCTATCTAGGTTTCTTATGAACTGCCAGTTTTTCTCTAGAGGTGCATAAAGGTCACTATGATGTTAGAACAAATGTGTCCTTTCCAGATCTGGAGATATTCCTGTAGAATAAAAGACGCAGTGACAGGTTTCCAATTCAAATCATTGTGTCAACTAGTCAAATCTCTCATTATGACAAGTGTATGGTGGCAGGGGGTGCTTTGAAAGAAAGAAAGAAAGAAAGAAAGAAAGAAAGAAAGAAAGAAAGAAAGAAAGAAAGAAAGTGGAGTTAGTGTAGGTTCACCACTGGAGGGGGTGAGAAAGGAGGGGAGAAACAAGGGGGAAACATGGAAAGGTTACAAGAGGCAAATGGCATTGGCCATGATCCTACTGTGAATCTATTCTGGGAGAAGTGTAATTGTGTAAACCACAGTGGTTTGACTCATTAAAATTAGTTCGTTGCCATTCACATTTCTCATCACGGTGGCAGCTGCCAGACTTGTCACTTGGCTAGGAAGGTAAATGATAACTTGGCCATTAGCAGCAATCCACTACTGCAGGTCCCACAGTTACATTTACACACTAACCTAAGTCTTCATTGATAGTGGTGACACTCAAGCTAACTTTTGTTAAAGGTGGGTGGGGTGCACCAGTGAGGAGCCTGGCCAGAAGGTGGCAATTATTGACCCTTGCTGAACTTTCCTTACCATGAGTAGTACTTTAGTATGAGGTAGTCCATAAGGTGTTGGAAGATGAGCCTTCCAGGGCAGAAAATATTCAAATATCAACTGAGAAAGCGCAAAGGACAGGTACAAATAGCTCTGTTGCTAATGACACAACATCTAAAGTTTGGTATTGGTGAATTAAAATGGACTAGAATGGGATATTTTCAGCCAGACAACTACCAAGTGTTCTATTCTGCAAAGAAAACAAGTGGGTCTAATCATGAGACAAGATACAACGCATGCAGTCGGGAGGCTATAATGTAAGGTCTGACCAAAAAGGAACAGACTCTTGAGATGACATTGCAAATATCTGAGGGCTATGAGAAACTATGGGCTGTTCTAAAAGAAATTGGTGTGTCTCAGCATTTGATTGTCCTCATGCATAACCTGTATTGTGGACAAGAAGCTACCATTAAGACAACATATCAGGAGATCATACTGTTTTCTATGAGCAAATGTGTTCAACAAGGATGTATTTTATCAACTTTTCTGTTCAACATATATATATTAATTATCACACAGAAGGGCAGCCTAGATTCAGATGAAGAAGAATCATCAATAAGTTATGATATGCAGGTGACACCATCTTACTGGCAGTAAGCGGCAATGATTTGAGATGATTTTTGGTGAAAGCAAAAAGAAGAAAGTGCCAAAGCAGGAGACAAAAATCATGACTGGAGGAAAACCCCAAAACTTGAATGCTGACAATGAACCAATGATAGTAGCTAAGGATGTTGTATACATGGCTTCAATACATTGGTTCAGTCATCAGTTGACAGGAGATGGCAGCCAATAAATCAGAAGAAGACTGAGACTTGGAAAGGCAGCAATGAAAGAATTAGAAATGATAATCAAGTTTAGGGATGTGTCCCTAGAGATCAAGGGTGAGGCCTTTTCAGTCATCCTGTATGGGTATGAAAGCTGGACCATAAAGAAAGTTGACAGGGAGGAAATGGATCCATTGATATATGGTGCTGGAGGAGAGCTATGCAAAGAGCTTTCTATTCTGCCATAAAGATGAACAAGTGAGTTGTAGGGCAGATCAAGACTAAATTATCTCTGGAGTAAAAATGATGATGCTGATATGTTGGACAAATCAGGATTCTGTGGAAAAGACAATAACACTGGGAAAAGGTTGAAGACAAGAGGAAAAGAGGAAGAGCAAATGAGAGGTGGCTTGACTCCTTGAAGCAGGCATGTCCAAACTTTGGCCCTCCTGATGGTTTGGACCACAACTCTCAGAATTCTAAGCTTAGATTGCCAATGACAAAGGACTGTGGGAGTTGTGGTCCAAAACATCTGGAGGGCCCAAGATTGGACATGTCTGTCTTAAAGGAAGCCAGAGCCTTGCATTTGCTATTGCTGGGCAGTGCTGTTGAAGACAGGTCATGGCAGAGAACACTCACTCATGGGGTCACCATAAGTCAGAGGCAACTTGACAGCACATGGCAACAAGCATCCTTCGAGGGTGAGCTTCTGGCCCTTTTCTGGAGAATGTATAGCATTCTGTGAACAAGGGCAGAGTAATTTCACAGTTCTAAAAATGCCTCTGGAAGCTCCATTTCCACCAATGCACAAGTCAATTCTCCACCAGGAAAAGGGGGCCACCGAGAAGCACAAGTTGCCAGGATACCTGATGGAACATCAAGGTATGCATTTGATTGCTTCTGCAACAAATCAGTCTCACCAGGAGTGCAAAGGCTTAGTCAAAGAAGTGGATAAGCAGATCGGGCATGCATGCCTCCTCCTCCTCAGTGATTCATCTGGGTTTATTTGGGAGTTTCCATTCTGTTTTTAAGTCAAAGGATTGCAGAACCACACAGACAAAGGAGAAAAGAATGGAAGACCTGTGTTTTTCTGCCTGTGAAAGTGAAGCAGGGACAGGGTGTCATGGCTTGGTCAGGTGAATCCTCACCCCATCCACCATCACAAGGAGTAAAAGGAGAAGCATCTGCCATAGATCGGGTTGGGCACATAATGAGTCATCCTTGGCCATGAATCCGCTGACCAGGCTCCTCGCTGGTGTAGCTCCAGGACATGAAATAACTAAGGAGCACCACATCGTCACTGCAAAATGAAAAATGAGGAGGATGTGATAACACCACAACAGTTGGTTGCAGTCCCAGTAGTCTTTCATCATCAGGACGTCTGCAATGACATCTTGCCATAGTGACAGCAGCTCCACCGACCCACCCAAAGGGGATTGAGCACAGGGTGCTTGTAAAGTGAAGGGGGAAATGGAAATGAGAGTATTCTGGAGCACACAGCATGAAGGGCTGGCCAGCCACTGGGAAGCGGGTTGAGCAGGATTCCTTTCTGAAGTTGCTACGGGGTAGCTTGGTTAGTCTGTTGGCAGCAAATGCAAGAGGGATCGGCTGGTTTTCCTGGGTGTAAGCATTCGCAGGCTCCAGTCCACTTCTTCAGGTGCATGCAGTGTTGTCTCAGGAGAAAGATACATACATGGAGGAAACACTCCATGATAAAGGCAGTGGCAGTCCACAGAACCTGCCATAAGAGTCTGTCTTCCTTTTTTTGGGGGGGGGGGAGGATGAGTGGCTGCAGCTCCCCCTTGCCCTCTCTAAAAACAAACTCCATTTGTACCTACACTGGACATGCACCAGGTACAAAGAAAAGTTTGCTACTTGAGAAAGCTGAACAGAGGAGACGTTTTGGAAATGAAAATCATCTACACTGGCAGGGGTCTGTGAGCTTGCAGTACATTGGTGATGACTGAATTTATGTGGGAAAGAGGGGAGCCTTAAAGAAGCCCGGTGCCAAAGGGGCACACACACACACACACACACACACACACACACACACACACACACACACAAATTGTGGGGGGGGGGGGGGAGGTGGAGTGTCTCCAGTAGCTAAAAGAAAGTACAGGTATATTGGAGGGTTCAGATTAGTATTCATCGTCTTAGAATTGAGAGCTGCAGCGCTGAAAAGGACTTTCTGGATCATCAAGTCCAGTCCTACTAAGGAGGCTTAGTAGGGGATCGAACTCCCAACCTCTGTCTCTGTAGCCAGATGCCTAAAGCCACTGAGCTATCCAGTAATGGGGTCAGTGTCCCATGCCCAGGATTGATAGCCTCATGTGTACCATAAATACTTGGTATGGAGCTGGTGCCCTTTATAGAACTTAATAATGTAGTTGGGGAATGTCAGGTTTTTAGGGAAAGTTACTGCTTTCTGCTTTGCGAGTTCATTTCTTCTACTCCCTAAGAGGAACCCAAACAGCGCAGCAAGGGACTAGCGGCAGATTGTCTGGAGTGTTGAAGCAAACCACCCTCTTGAAGTGGGAAATATACAGGGCAGCACTTGGTTGCAAAGGAGCCCCTTTGCATTTGATATGATGCTGTATATGGCAAACCTATTACCCGAAAGCAGATCCTTATGTTGCCAGAATGGAACCATCCCCATAGCCAGATGAGGATTGCTTGTTTGGGGCATGATAGAAAACCCCAGTTTTCCAGAACGAAAACTCTTTATGAGAATGGTAAATCCTCTTTGGAGGCGAGGGTGCATGAGCATCATTTGTTCCAGCTCTTGTTTCCTTCTTGGTCAACCTAAGTTATGGTCTTCTGTTCATGGCCTTTCCTTTCAGAGGGAAGGCTTTGCTTATTGGCCTCACTTGGTTGTGGTGCAAAGGAGGAGTCCACCAAGTAGAATGTGAGATTGGGTGATCTCCCAGCATGAGAGTCTTCAGGTGGAAGCAGCAAACATGTGCCAGCTGTGCTGTGTGTGATGATGAAATGTTGGCTGGCATTGTGTCCCACTCCTCCGTTGCTGCTGCTGCTTATTCATTTCCCACTGTTTGAGTCAGGGATCCAAGAGGGTTGCTAGGATGTACTCCTCCTTTTCCCACGAGGAGGCAAACTTGAGCAGGGCCCTTAGCTTGCTTCCAGGGCCATAAAAATGTGGTTCTCTCTTTATGGAATCCTCCATCCTTCTAAATGGTCTCCTCTTTATGTCCTCCCTCCTGCCAACACTGAGATCACTGGGCTAAGGATGGGTGCCTCCCTGCCTGTGATCTGTGTTGCATTCTCAAGGCTCCGGAGGGCATGCACCACTTGAAAATATGATGTCTTCCTCCTCTTATCTCCCCATAGGAGCAGCCACGCCGCCGATGGAAGTCTCCAGTGGCAAGGCATGGAGCGCCCTTGGCTGCTCCAGCATCTTTTCAAGCAGATAGAAAGTGGAGCTCCATGGAGTTGCCACCTGCTGTATTAGGTGGTGCAGTGGCGTTCCCGGTTTTCTTTGCCTCTGCTTGAAAAGCGCCCTGCCCCAGACATGGTGGTGAAAAAGTCCTGTCATCTGTTCCTCCCTTTTAACTATATTAGGTGTGCAGAGTATTTCTTTCAGCGGAAGGCAAGTTGTAGAACTTATTTATTGTGATTTTTTTCAATTTTTTTTAATTCTATAGACCACTTTGGGATTTGTTTATTTTTAGAATGAAGAGAGATCAATTTTCCAAAACCGAGAGGTAACAGCAGTCTGTTAATGTGAGACACAACCACCCTCATTTTACTAGGAGAGAAGGGAGGATTTGTTCGTCCTGGCCCAACAGTTTGTCTGTAGTGAAGAGTGGATCTGACCCAGTGGAGTGTAATTTTGCCCTGAACAGTTCAGGGTCAGAATCCTGACCTTCTATTTCACTGCTTACTCTTGGGAAAGAGACCGGCAGAATCAAGCGATAGACGGCAGATGTTCTAACATGTGGATTTGGGAGGGTAATACTTGAAGAACATTTCCATCCAGAAGTGTCTCCTCGTTCAACAAACTCTAGAAAAACCTGACTTTTTTGCAGTGAATGGAGCCCTCAAGTGCTCCACAAGATGTCAGAAAAAACACATAGGTTTCATAGATTAGCTCTCAAAGGGCTTTGTTGAAAAGGAACCTATTTTTGTATTCCAGTGTTGTCCTTTTTGTGTACCCATTCTATTATTAAATTCAATATATTGTGTTGATACCCAAGTACAACCAGATACGTGTCCCATTGGGCATGGTTTTTCACACGCATCATGTTCACTTAATCAATTAGAAACTTTACAGCAGCAGCATGAAAACGTATCTGAATTTTCCAGTTCAACTGTCAGTATTTCTGTTTCACTGACACAGGATTTTTAAATTAGGATTTTTAATCAGTGCATGGTAATCAGGAGTGTGCCTCATTTTCTTCTTCCTGCTTCACAAAGTCAGAGGCTGTTCTTTGCAATCTTTTCAGTCTGTTCATAAATCCATCAATAATTTAATTACTCAATAGAGACAGCTTTAATCTTCGAAACAAGGTATTGCTATTTTGATCTTTTGGGGCCTACCACTATTTCTTCTTGATTGCTAAGAAAAAAATAGTTAGGCAGTCCTGCATGCCTCAAAAAGCTGCCATTGTAAACTTATCTTCATGGACCTGGGCCAGGAATAATGTAAGAACCCAGTTGATTCACCAATGGATTAACCACAGAGTGCCCTAAAGAACTACTCTGCCACTGGTCAAGTGCCCCAGTATAATTATTGAATAGATTTGTTGATCAAGCAACTATATACATCCTCAAGAACAGATTCCTTCCATATACTGTATATGTTTCATATTTTTCAAGAGATAACATGCTAACAAAAAGCAATGTTCTGCTACTCCTTACATTACACATCTTCACATTAATTTTCTTGTTTTGCTTTTTTTTAACAATTTAAAAAAAACTTCTTTTCATTGCTTTTCTGTCTGGATGAATAGCTACTAAGTGGTTTAGACAAATGGCCCTGGAGCCAGAGGTTGGGAGTCCAAGTCCTTCACTGTGCCTCCTGTGAGTAGAGCCAACCTGTGTGGCCTTGGGCAAGTTGCACAGTCCTCGGGCACCTCCAGAAGAAGGAAACAGTGAACCACGTTGGAGTACTCTTTACCTAGAAACCTGAAAAGGGTTGCCATAAGCCAGAATGTGACATCAAACAATTAATATTAAGCTGGCTGTATAGTTCTCTGGTAGTTCTGACTGCAGAGTAAGGGACTTGGAGCTCAATTCGCCAGTTTGCTTTCTGGGAGAAGAGCCAGCCTGTGTGGCCTTGGGCAAGCTGCCTGGTCCTAGGGCACCTCTGGAAGAAGGGAATGGTCAACCCCTTCTGAGTATTCTCTATCTGAAAAACCCTGAAAAGGGTTGCCATAAGTCAGAATTAACTTGATGATGATGATGATGATGATGATGATGATGATGATGATGATGATGATGATGATGATGATGATGATGATG
>JAHTLZ010000252.1:7379627-7410583 GCA_023846285.1 Phrynocephalus versicolor | reverse complement strand
GAGAGAGAGAGAAACAGAGGCTTTCCACTGCTCCCTCTTGCAGCTTTTGAAAGAATCTTGTGATGACCTGTTTTCTCCTCAGATGTATCTCAAGGTAGCAGCAGTGTACACTGTTTTTCCAATCCAAGCTACCACACCTTGTCATGTGGCGTGACATCACGGTTCTTTCCCAATACTCTGGATGCGAACTTCTCCAGTAAGGTAGATATGAACCTCGTGTTGCCCTACGCTCACCCACCCACCCACCCATTCTCCCTAACACTGTTCTCTTCACTTCAAGGAAATGTGAGGGAAAGGCTTAGTTTATCCTGTTGCAGCTGTAGAACTACCTGTTTATTTTGGCAAGTGAAATGCATTCTGCTGCTGTAAATAATGGCTAACCCCAGCAGAAAGAGACCAAAAGAATCATTAGAAAACAGTGCTCAAATGAAGGAAGGAAGGAAGGAAGGGGCCTGGCTTTTGACTGGAAGCTCAGGTTGTCCTCTGCTACATCAGGAGGAGCCTGCTGTCAGCAATGATACTGAACTGCGGCTGCCACTGGCCCTCATCAGGTGATGGCCGCTGCCTTCAGTGTCATATGGACACTGGATCTGCAACGGGTTTTAGTTTGGATGTTCCAGGAGCTATCCAGTGCATGGAGCTCTATCTTCCAAATAGATTTCACACTTTGGAAAGTTCCATGAAGTTCAGAGTAAAAGACAGAGTGGGTTCAGCCACTTTTCCTGCCCTCATCAGTGACCCTTGTAGCTAGGGCATAGCAGTCTGACAGCATGTTACTTGGTTGGCTTTAACTGCAATTACATCCCATGACTCCTCTTCCAAAATGCACCAACAGAACTGCCTTTCCAGTCCTACTACCGGGCACGAGGTATATTGAATTACAACGGCCCTGATCCCACAGCCAGCATGGCCGAGCTGGGGAAGGTTTCTGTAGAAGAAGCCCCATTCACAGTGGATTAGATGAAGTAGGCGAAACTAGGAGAGTCTCATGCTACCACAGTCCATGGGGCTGTCCAGACAGTTTGTTTAGGCACAAGAGACAGAGGCTACTTCCCTTTTGACGAGATTCAGATTATTTTGGGAGTGAGGGATTCAAATGATCTCATCCTGCCCCATTTCCACTCCCTTCTCCTGATCAGACTGGTCTCACGACAGGTTTCTCCAGCAGCAGCAATAGCAGACCTGTCAGTTTTACTGCCTCCCTCTGGTTGGCTGAATGGAGGGTCACGTGACAGTATCCTGCCCCAGCAGTGCATCTGGCTGGCGTGACTTTGTTGGTGCCATCCACTCCCTCTAGGCTGCGCCTGAGCTGCCCCCCCCCATTGTGCCCATAGAGCCACCCCTTAAATCTCCAGCAGTTTTAAAACAGATTAGACCATTCTCTTGCTATCTTCAGAAACTCCTTTTTGCTGTCGCCAATGGACCTACCTGCCCCCTTGTTCTCCTCCAGCATGGTTGTTGTATTTCCTTGCACTGGGAGAAGACCTGCGTTGATTAAATAGACCTCCCTCTCTAGATAGACTCCCAATCACTTGTGGTGATGGTGGTGGCATTTGTTGTAACCTTTTCCTCTACGGTGTTGTTTTGGGTTGTGCCAAAGTCATTCTTGCCTAGTCTGTAGGCCACCTTCGTGAACATTGGGAGCTTGCTTGCTGTAGAAGGAGATTGTGGCGTTCCCCATCCTGAACTCCGGCATGCTCTCACATAGTCACCTTGGTCTCCTTCTGTTCTGACCTTTTTCCCTCTCCTAGTCTGAGACTCTCCTGGTGAGTTTGGCCATCTGTCTTGAGAAGTAGCCTGTACCCACCCTATGTTTGGCATTCTCAACATTTATTTGTGGGGCTCTTTGGTTGGTTTCGCATTAACTCATTGCTGTCATAACTCTTTGAACAGCTCAGTAACAAAATCCTTGACAGAGACTCTGCAGACTGGAGAGCGTACAGCTATCTGAATGATCTAGGTCAGTAAATTTAATTATTTGAAGCAGAACATAACAGTCGCAACTCCGGAATCAAAGGCCCTCATAAAAGTATTCCTTGTCATCTGTGTTTCATCTATTTTATTAGTAAAATCTATGCTAAAATTCACATAGATGGATCTCCCCTCTCCCAACTAATAAATTATTTTTCTTTGGAAGCATTCTTTTTTTTCCTGGTTCATCACTGTTTGTAACACAATAATTGGCTCTACAGCAATATTTGGAGAGGAAATTCTCCATAGTAAACCTGAGGGATAGGAAACTGTGTTTTGTGGACTGTTGATCAAACAGATGTCTTAATTGACTTTATTTTAATGTTCTGTCACAAAGATGGTACCGTGGCATCATTTATCTTACGGTACCTCCTAGCCTGAGCAGCAAACAGCACTGTACTGAGAGAACCCACACATTACAGAACGGCAAAGGAGGAAAAAAATACTGTGTGTTTTCAGTCTTGACAGAGCAGATGTTAATATTTTCACTCACATAATTACAGATCCTGATTCACATAATTAACTGCACATCACTTGCATCTATTGTGTAAGCACTCTCCAAGTTTCCTAGAAAGAAATAGACACTGCAGACGGCTTCCTGATTCTAGTCATTGTTATCACAGCCCTAAAACCGGCTTAACCATTGTGCAGAGAATTAAAACAAGCAGTCCTTGTTTTTAATGCTCACATTGTCATAGTCACCATGCAGATTTGCAAGGTTGGGCCGCTCATTTGCCTATTTTTAAATGCACAGTATGTGGAGGTTCAGTTCTTGGGGGAAAGGAGCTTTCCAGAAATGGATGCAGCTGGAACTAATTGTGGGCCAAGGGGTGTCCTCCTCGCCATCAACTTCTTCAGTTCTTGTTCTTTTGGGGATTCTACGGTGTCCATTTCTGTCAGCTTCGGCCTCGATTTCCACACATCCCGGCCCCATGTGTTTCATTTTGAAAATGTGTCCCTCCCACCTCTCCTTGGGATGTTTCCCCAAGAAGACCTTGCGGGTTCCTTTCACTGAGGGATACACTCTTCCAAGACTGAGAGATGAAGTCCGAGTTGGAAGAACATTGTTATTACCGGGGTCTCATTTCAGCCTACTTCCTTTTCTTTTTCCTTTTCCACTGTAGTTGTCTATTAGCTCAAACAACCTACAGTATCTTCCTTTAATTCTTGGGACCGACTGTCTCTGTACACAACCCCTAAACTCCACCGCAAATGGCTCCCAGCTCCGGAGCTTAAAATTGTTTCCCCACCAGCTTTGGAGTTTACAGAAAATTAAGTGCGACCACGCCCACCTAAGCACGTCCCAGCACACTTTTCAGGTATCTGCTCTTGGAGGGATGTGTGAAAATCGAGGATCTGCTTGTAAAGGAGTGAGTGCCCAGCTCTCCTCGCTTCTGTTTGTTGTTGTTGTTGTTTTTGCCTCCCGCCCATTTAAGAGAAGGAAGGATGACGAGGGGGCTTGGGGAGGCTTGGACCGGCAAACGGAGGTGAGCCTGCATTCTTTTGTCCCCTTTTTTCTCCCTCCCCTCACGCAGACAGGATCAAGGAAGTGCGGAGGGGTGGGGACGCAGGAAGAGCAACGAACCCCCAAGATCTCTGGTCCGAATTTAAGTGGGTCTCTCTCTCTCTCTCTCTCTCTCTCTCTCTGGAAAAGACTGTAGCCCTGATGGGAAAGGTTGAAAGGCAGGAGAGGAAAAAAACAGAAAACCAAACACATGATGGAAAGACTCCCTAAAGGAGGTCACAAGTTTGCAAGTAGGGCGATAAGACAGAACATTTCGGAGATCTTTCGTTCATAGTGTCACCATAAGTCAGAGGCATCATGGGGGCATGTAGCAACAACTGCAAGGCTAGGGTGGCATTGGTGCCTGTTTGTAAACAGCACAGAAATCAAACAAGAGAAGTGAGGCATCTCTCTCCCTGTGTGTGTATTGTCTTATCCACAGTATTGTAGGAAGGAGATTGTCTTGAGAGAGAAGCCTGTTTTGCTAGTAGATTAAATTACCAGTTCCTTAAATTCGGAGCCTATGGGAGCTACAAACGATGGGGAAGAAAAGAATTTTGGTTCATTTGATGGAAAAAGTTTATAATATTCACAAGTTTCTCCTATTGGAAATGGAAATGTACTGTAACTGTTTTAGTTTAAAGTTGCACCCAGGCCAAGTGCTTAATTTTTAAGAGGCTATGGTAGAATGCCTATGCGGTTCAGCCACATTAGAGGTAGATCAGGGACAGCTCCTTGTGGTTTCCAAAGGTGCCACATCTTTAATGTAGATATTTGACCAGCAGGCATGATCTGGTGTTCCCCCCCCCCCCCCACACACACACATACACTGTGAATAGATACGCCTTTGACCAGGCTAACTGAGTGAATGTTTTGCTTCAGTTTAATTTTACAGAATTTGCTCTTGTTTGCTTTTTTTTTAAAGAACAAAAAGAACCAGGGCTTTGTAAAAAGCAATGCTGGAGAAAGCAAAATTCATGTGTTTTCCCAACTCCAGTAGCAGAAAAAGACTCTCTGTTTAAAATCACCTCTTGGGATGCTGCAGAATTGTTCTACAGCCAATTCTGTTGATTGGCTGTTGAATGCTCATGAATTCTGAGTTAGGCCTGCCATGGCTTCTCACTGTTGCACTTGGAGGACAAGATACTACCGTTTTGTTGACCTGTTGCATTTATGAGCTCTTGGTTCAAGAAGGTCTCCATCCCTCAGCTACATACTGCATCTAAAGGGAAAATTGAAGAAGTTGTGCGGGCTCCAGCAGCTGGAAGCAAGCATTTCTCTACCTGCACCTGACTCCCCCATAATCCCACGGACCATCCTTCTCAGAAGTTAGTTCCTTCGGGAAGATGGGTGGTATACACGTTTTAAAATAAATAAATAATTGGTGGCCTTATTGAGTAGAACTGGGGCTGAGCTTGGCCAGACAAAAATCTGCACCAGGGAGTCCCTGGGCCAGGCCAGGCTGAACTTTTGGAATGAGAGCAGAGTGGAGCCATGGGGTGTGTGCATGTTTTACAAAATGCCTCAAGAACATTATCATGGATAAAGAACATCACAGTTATCCACAGAGTGTTGTGTCAACTGGAAGAGGAAAAGTGTGTGTGTGTGTGAGTCAGAGAGAGAGAGGTTGGTAGAAGGATGGAAAGGCATATCCATGAGAAGGGCACAGTGATTGCCTGACCGGCTGAAAAAATATACCTATTAGGGCATTAAGGGAACACAGGATTATCTGGAGGTACTTCACAAAGAGTTGGGGGACAATGCAGGGTACAGTGAGCCACCAGTGCCAGGGAAGGAAAGGCTGGTGGGACCATTTATCAGCAAAGCCCCCTTTTCCATGGAAGTCTGACCCTGGATAGCACCATTTCAAAGAGCAGGTCAGGACAGGAGCATTAGAACCTCTTCTCCACCCAAAGATCATCTTCCGAGGTGTTCTATTTTAAAGCAATCTTCACATCCACGAATGACAGGGCTTAGAAATGTGTGCTGCAGAGAGCCGCGTGTGAAATCATCTGGTAGTTTGTGTCCTCCATTTAAAATACTTTCTTCTACCCTGACAGTAGTTTTCCTTGTAAAGGAGCCCCAGTGATGGGGAAGGGAGCTTGAAACATCAGCATAGCCATGGATATGCTCTGTCCTTCCTGAAAGAGGCATAACCCTATCAGGACGGTGCGCATGGACCCAGATCATGCACTGGCATGAGCAGCAGTAGATCTGCCACTGAACATGGTGAAATGTGCCACCTGCATCTTTTCTCCACTTAGAAAGGTTTAATCTGCCCCTGGCCAGAATCCTGTTGATTCATAATATAGATATTACACAACAAATGACAGCTAGTTCACCAATCACTGCTCTGTGGCCCTCGTTGTGCACCAGCCATGGAATCTGGTGCTCATTGAGGGATGCAAGTAGCAACTAGTTAACGAGTGCCACTGCACTCGTTCCACTTATGCTAGCAATAATAGCTAATAAGATTCTGTTCCTGTAAGTACTGATGGCCTTGAAGGCATATAATATCCTTAGCGTTGCAGGTCTGAAAGGGATCCTATGGAACATGGGGTCCAGCCCATGTCAAGTAAGGCACAGGGAGAAATTGAACTCCCAACTTCCGCTACATAACTAAATCACTGACATTTTTCATGTCGTCATAAAAATGGTCCACCATCAAGGGCTAGTACCTGTAACAACATTTGTATACAGAGTAAATTTACCTATATTGCCTTGTTTTGCATAATTTGATCACTTTATGCTCCTAGGAGAAGGAGGCATACTGTAACTCTCTAGTCTAGACTGTGAAGCCAAGGACCTAGTGAGGCTATGAGCATAGAGCAAAGATATAAAGATTACAGGAATCATCACGTCATGCACTTACTGTCTCTACTCTACGTCCTTGGTGTTGGCAGCAGTGTTGATGAGTGTTCCAACATTGGAGGCTTTCAAAACAAAACAAAACAAACAAGCAAAAACCTAGACAACCACCTGACAGATCCTTTGATTTCCTGCATGGGGGGCGGGGGTGGGTTGGACTCAGTGGCCTTATAGGGTCCCTCCAACGTCATGATTGTGTACTAAAATAGAACTTTTGCACTACTTTTGATGAGAAAAATACAAATTGTTGGGTGTGCGTCCTCTCTTTGACCTGCACCTGTCACACCTGAAGCTGCCTTTGTTTCCTTCTCAAGGCCTTAGAGCCTGTGGCTCTAAGATTTCCCCAACCTCCGGGTGTTTACCAACCCACAAGGTCTAGAAATGTTCTTTCCAAAGAGATTTTTGAGACCTGGATCCCACACCCCTGTGACAGTAAGTTCCTCTATGTAGCCTGAAAATGGGCCTGATTTCAGCACATCAGGACCAAGAGTCAGTGGCAAGTTATATAAACACGCCCTGATTGGAGCCTCAGCCAATGTAAGTCCACGTTAAGTCTTTTTCAAAGGCACCTCTTCAAAAAAGGAGGAGGCCGTGGGGTCTAGAGTAGCTGATCATTGGCAGTGGCATTAATTAGCTTCTGGAGAGGCTGTGACACCTTCATGTACACAAGCCACTTGCTCTTCACGGAAAAACAGCCAGACATTCCCAGCGTAGTTGCCCACCACCATCCCTTGGGTTCTGGCCAGCACAGTGGAGCGGCCTCACTTCTAATCCCGCAAAGATTTGGCCCACTGGCTCAGGATCACGGTGAGTGGAGGGGGAAGTCTTTCTGCTGCACCATCTAGTCTGCATAAAAATATTTATGCATTTTCCCATTGTATATTATTTTTGTGCAGGTGCTTGTGGAATGAATAGACGTCAGAACACATACATTATGGAAAAAGGCTTCAAAGGTATAGTATCTGATGCCGGCAAGCGCTCCCCATAGCAGCCAGTCTGGCCCTCGCGGGAGAGGTGAGCTAGCCAGTCCAGATGTCTGGAAGGCGCTGATTGGTCGGTCAGTAGCATGTGATCACTTGGGTCACAGCAGCAATGGGGATTTTCTGTAGGTTTCAGAGCCTTCACATGCCAGGTTCCAGCAGGATCACCTCTGTCCCATTATTCTTGCTAAAATTAATGGCAGATGTGGATTCAAGTCTGCTGTCCACTACAGACTCACCTTAGGGGGGGGGGCTCTGCCTCTCAACTTCCCTATTTAAAAGAATTAAGAATGATATGAAAGGTTGTTGAAATAGAGAACATAATAAATCCCATTCATGGAATAGGGTAGACTAGTCTTAAACTATTGCATTGTGGTTGGATAAAACTTCAAGCCAAAACCACTGGAAAATACCACCTGATTTCCTCATTTTCAAATATCGTTCAGGTCTTAATTATTTCTTTATTTACTGGTTATGTTTCCAACCTACCTTTCACTAGAATATCCGAGGGGACCTCCCTCCAGCTAGGGAGTCCTGTGGCGCAGTGGTTAAATGCCTGTACTGCAGGTAAAACTGCGCCCACGACCTGGGATTCAATCCCAGGTAGCAGGCTCATGGTTGACTCAGCCTTCCATCCTTCCGAGGTTGGTAAAATGAGTACCCAGCTTGCTGGAGATGGGGGGGGGGGGAGACAGGCAATGTGTAGCCTGCATAGTATAATTAAAACTGTAAACCACCCAGATACTACTTGAAGTGGTATGGGGCAGCATATAAGCAGAACACTTTGCTTTTGCTTTCTCCAGTTCCTTACAGGAGGAGCAGCAAAATTTAGACACCTTCAAATCATATGCCAGAGCTTGGCAGCTCATTCATAAAAGGGTCCTACATATTCCAAAACTGGGGAGGGTTGCGAGAAGCTGCTGTCAGCCAGTGTTCCCTGGCTCAGTGGTCTGAGTTAATGCAAAGCAGTGTCCGACAATTCTCCTTGTGCAGATAATTCCCTGCATGCAGCTGGTTCCTCACTCCCCCCTGTGCAACATGGACGTTCCCTTTGAAAATAGGCACAAGATTTAAAAACCATTTGCCATCTGAGCATGGAAGCCGAAACTGTCCCTCTGTGCACCTTGGTTGGCTTAGCCTTAATTGGCAGAACTGTTCCTTGGGTTTTGGTCTACAGTATACATTTCTTTCTTAAAATGTAGCTCCCAGCCTTGACACCCATTTGCGGGGGGGGGGGGGAATGGCCTACTCCAGGCCTGCCCAAAGTCTGGCCCGGGGCCCAAATCCGGCCCGTCAAGCCATTCTGAGTGGCCCACGGCTGGCTGGCCCACCCCTCCCTCCCCCTCCTTCACCCCATGTTATTTTAAAGAAAGTGGCTGGGGCTTGCAGTGGGGTGGCAGGGTTGGGGAACAACCGGCCCCTGACACATTCTCAGCTACCAAATCTGGCCCTCCTTACAAAAAGTTTGGGCACCCCTGGCCTACTCTAAAACCAGGTGTGACTTCTGGGTGCTTGTGCAGCTTGGCTTCTGGCTGGCTTCATTCCTTGGTCGTCTTCCTTGCCTCTGAGCTGTCCAGGTTACCAGAATGAACAAGGGAGAGCTGTCGGACTGCAATGCCTACCAGCCTTTAGGCAGCAGCAGCCAATTTTGAGACATGCTACGAGGGTTGAGCCTTCTTCCCTTGACAAAATCCGTCAGCTGAGTCCCCATTTTCCTTCAAACCAATCCCACCACCACCACCTGCCACATAGCCTCCCAAACAGGTATACCTCATAGCGGGGAGCAGGAATTTTTTTTTTTTTATGAACTAAGGGTGTCGACAAAAAGTGATCTAATGCAAGAGCAAACCACTTCCTCAACTCCCACTCCAAAAACAACATGCTGATAGGATTGTGATCCCTCTCAACTAATTCAGGACCACACCCAATAATACCTGTTTCTCAGACTGTGAGAGAAAGGAAGCTGGATAGAAAGATTCACCAGCTGAACAGCGGCAAATAATAGGGGGAGGAACTGTCTTTTGGTTCTTGCTTCAAACATCAAGCAGAAGCACATGTGAGAGAGTGCAGGGAGCTAACTGAGCACACCACCTGATTTCCATTACGTGAAAATGTCTCTGTTTCCCCTTGGGCTTTGGATCACCAACTTCCGCCTCTCTTCCTTTTCTTGCTACACAAATTGTCCTTAGCCAGAGAGGAGAAGAGAGAAGCACCAGAAATGGAGAGCAGCTGATAGCAGGTGTAGAGCGCTAATTTACATTTGCAGGGCATACCGTCTGGGCATTGCAATAGGACAGTAGTGGTGAGCCTTTGGCACTCCAGATGTTTTGTACCGTAACTCCCACCGTCCTTTGTCATTGGCAATACAGGCTTCCAATTCTGGGAGTATTGCCAATGACAAAGGACGGTGGGAGTTACGGTACAAAACATCTGGAGTGCCAAAGGTTCACCACCACTGCACTAGGACAAGGAAGGGCCTCCCCCAGTTCCCTGGATGATCTTTGGCCAGTTGTTTCTTTTTGGAACCCACCTGCCCCTGATACCAAATGTATGCAAGTGTTTTGAAATGCATGTCATGTCATTAGGAGGAAACTAATGCAGCTTCAGGGGACTGTGTTAAAGTCTGCCAACACTGTTACTGCCATCACACACACACACACACACACACAAACATCCTGATTCTATGGGCGCTTTTACACAACCCCTAAGATCCGCTGGCAACTTAAATTCAGACCAGAGATCTTGGGGGTTTGTCGCTCTTGCTGTGTTCCCACCCCTCCGCACTCCCTTGTTTCTGTCTGCGTGAGGGGAGGGAGAAAAAAAGGGAGAAAAAATGAAGGCTCACCTCCACTCTGCCATTGGGAGCTGCCCCGAGAAGTATTCCAGTCTCTTCTAGTCTCTTAAAGGGGTGGGGTGGGGGGCAAAAAAACACACACAAAAAAACAGAAGACGAGGACAGCCTCACCTCACTGCTTTGCAATTCGCATCAGAAATTTTTCACCTTCGGAGACCAGGTACTTGGAAAATGCGCTGTGATGCGCTTAGGTGGGCATGGTTGTGCTTAAAAATTTTTAAAGTCCGGAGCTGGGGGAAAACAATTTTAAGCTCCACATCTGGGAGCCATTTGCCTCGGATTTTAGGGGTCGTGTAAAAGCGCCCTAAGTGTTTCTCAAAACCTGCATGCTAAATGCAAAGATCCATCTTGTGCTGCAGAGCTTTGAGCAGAAGTAGTGTAGGTGTTCAGAGTGCAGAATTATAGAATCATAGAATCATAGAGTCAGAAGAGACCTCAAGGGCCATCCAAAGTAGCCCACCCCCTTTTCCTCACACACTGGCACTTGCCATCTCAATAAATCACTCCTGAGACATTAGCTGGAGAAAGAATTTTAAAAACTTGTTTATAAACAGCTGAACAGACAAAAGAGAAAAAGGAACAAGCATGGCTGGCTGACTTGGCTTTCAGCAACAGGCCTCCACAAACGACCTGCTTCCAGCAGGCTCTCAGCAGATAAAAGAGAGGGAACAAGTTCTTAGAGGGGTCCAGGCAAAAATCAAAGAAATTATATAAAGGTATTAATTTGTTCCATATGAAATTGTGTTAAGCCAATTTTCCTTTATACAAATTTCCCATAGGAATGCATTGAAAACAGAGTAATCCCTAATTGCAACCATTTTTATGTTGTATGGATTCGCCCCATAGGCAATTCTGTTAAGCAAATTTCCCCTGTCTCCAGAATTTATTATGTTGTACAGATTTTATGATACAAACCGTTTGTTATATGAGGGTCCACTGTATACTGATACTGCCACTATATGTCCAAAGAACTGGATGTGTCCATGAAAGCTTACATTAAAATATGATAGTCTTTAAGGTGCCACATTTTTTTTTACTTTTGTTTTGTTTTGTTTCTTTGATTTTTCCCTGGAATTCTTGCACAGACTAACACGACTACCTCTTCCAAAAATTAGCAGAGATGTATAGTTTCCTTGGAATCAAAGGCAAGGAATAAACAATTGGTTACTGCTGGATAGATTGACAATGACCTGAGCCCAGACAGGTCCCTCCCAGCCACACCTACTAGAGGCTGCATGCGAGGTTGTAATAGCTCCAACATTTTAAACACCAGCCTGTAGGGTAATCTCTTTGATGGACAGATAGGAGGTAAATTTTCAGATACAGTATGGGGGCAGGGGAAGCTAGTTATGGTCCCAGACCAACTGGGACTGCTTACATGGGTACTTCTAAATGACACAGAAAGACTCTGGCATTTCCAGAAAATGACTCTTCCCTATCACTTGTAGTTCATCTTCAGATGGTGAAGTTATTGGGTGTAGCTTCTGCTCTATACACCAGCTTGTTAAATGAATGAGTGGTCTGACAAGTGATTTCACAGGAGTGCAAACTAACCGTTGCTTCTTTTTAAACTATTCAAGATTAATTAAAATCCATGAGCAGTGAAAGTTTGATAAAGAACACAATGGCAAATAATTTCCAGAAGGGCAGCCAACATAATCTTTAAGGTGCCACAAGATTATTTTTGATGCAACTGATTAAAGCATTCATTGTGCGTTAAGTTTAAGAAAAGGCGTCTGATAATGAAGAAGGGCAGTTGTGGAGGTCTAGCTGGAGAGGAGGATGTGAAATAGGTGTCCAAAAGCCACGTCTGAAAAGCACATGCCGACCTGTACCCTTCTGAGATATAGACTTGTCAGCCTTTGGCCCTCCAGATGTTGCAGACCAGATCCTGGGATCTGGGATCACTGGCAGTTCTGGAGGAGATTTCTAGGGACTGAAGTCCAGAACATCTGGAGGTTCAACAATTGAGACTTAACTCTCTTTCCATGAGAACACCCAGAATCCTAGTGTTAGGGAAAGGATGGGGCATTTGAGGAGGGTGGGAAGTCCCAGAAGATAAGAAACACAGTCCTTCCCTGGATGAGGTTTTCAGCCACACATTCCTGTGTATGCCCACAGGGTAATAAAATTGCAGGCAAAGGTCTTTCAACAGAAGCCATCTTCCTCTTAAGATGCCAATAGCTGGGGACAGGCTTTGCTATCTAAAAGTCAAATTTTCATCCTGCTGTTAGGATTGGCTGTAGGCAAGGAGGACTGTTGACCTCTTTTCTAGGTGCTTTAAAAAGTTTCCTATATTCCTATTGCATACATTGTACTCCAAAGAAAGAATCTTCTGGATGCTGCTCTATGAATGCATACAGCAGTCCTGGGTCGTGCAAGCAAAGGAAAGGGAGGCCACATTCACAGTCATTTCTTTTACGCTGCCCAGAACCACACTGATTGTGCTTGAACGTTGGATGGAGGGCGGGGGAAGAAAGCAATGCAAAATCAGAATGTTAACCTGTTGTAGACAATGCCTCTGCTAGCAAGCAAGCAATCTTTGTTTTAGTAACTGTAAGAACAGGTATTAAGAAACCCAATGTTCCCATATGGGAATACATGTTGGCGTCCGTATAATACTGTATATGCAGACATGCGTGCATGCATGCATGCATGCATGCATGCCAGGTGAATGGAGGCAACGCCCTTGGATGCATCTCTGGTTCCTTCAGCCTGTACCAGGAGATGCCATGGAAGGCTCGCCTGTAGCAGCCCTTGGGCGTCGTCATCTCTGATACTCCAACTTGCCTTGTTTGCCGAAGTCTCTTGGCATGGGGAGGGACTGTGCATGACTTTTTGGTTAGGGGTCCCCTGGGAGTGTTGTCGGCAGTGTACTTACCTGGGGTTTTCCTTTAAAGGTGTGGGGCAGGGGAGCCGTGTGTGTGCAATGTACTGTACAATCGCAATGAGACCCTTGTAACCCTGAGAGCTGTAGCACTGAAGGGCCTTTTTTTCTTCCTACTGAATGTTCAGGAAATGACTTGCGAATGAGTTTGGATGAGCAGATGGTTTGGCGAGACTGTGGTTCGGACATACCCGAGGCGTAACTGGTGGGTTCACAGTGCGGTGCGCCCGGAGGGCTAGACATCCCCCCTTCCCTCCCCCTGGCCCCGGGTTCGGTAGCACCGAGACTAAAGAGGCTGGGCCGACTCTTGTCTTGCAGACTACATGAAGGAATCGGCCTGCAGCTCCAGCACTTGTTCCCTCAACAGCAGCGAAAACCCTTACGCCACCATCAAAGACCCCCCCATCTTGACATGCAAACATTCTGAGAGCAGCTACGTGGAAATGAAATCTCCTGTTCACCGGGACTCATCCTACTCTGACACGCCAGCCTTGTCAACGGCCAATAAGAACATCTATGACATTGGTGAGTACCCAGGAAGTGTCAGCAAGTATGGCCGCAAGCAACTGTTGGGGAAGATGTTTGGTCTCAACCAAAGACAGAAAGGGTGACAAACTGACGGATCGGGCTGGGCATAACATTTAGGATACAAAACCAATTTCTCTGGCTCCGGGGATGCATGGATCCTCGCCAGCCACTCTAATGGAATCCCTTTTAGAAACTCGTCTGCTTTCTAAAATTCCATTTGTTCTCTTTTTGGCAAAGATCCGATGCCTTCATGAGCCAAGTTTTATACTGTTTTTGCTCAGTAAAGGAGTGACCTGTCTCGATATAAACAAGTCTCGTGAGTTAGGGTTACAGAAATGGCATTGCACACCCCAGTATCGTAAAGCCAGATCCTAAAGAAGATGAGACATGTCTGCAGCCTGAACTAGATCTGCATGTGAGCAAACCATCGTAGGATTTATCTAGGGATAAGCTGTGCACACCTCCTTATATGTTAAAGATACATTGGCAGCCTTAAAAATGTGAAAGGGCTGTAAGCAGCACACAAGAGGGAAAGTCAATGCTCCTGATGCAGATCTCTGTAGCAGTTGGCACCTTGGGCCGTAGTGCTACACCTTGCCACGGGGGCAACTCAGGTTTCTTTCTTCTGCTTTTGCATCTTTGTTTTAAGGAAAGATACCGTAGATTGCAAACATGGCAACAATTTTGAAAGACAGCATCCTTTTTCCTTATTGACCAGAGAAGTTTTGGCAATCAGAAAGCAGTCCAGCAGAAGTTGAACACATATCTTTTCCTGCTCAATTTAGAGTAGAAACAACAACAGGTGACTGAGTTGCCTGTTGGCTGCATGCCTTCATGGAGCAGTGGAAATATATCTGCATTGGAAAGAGAAGCCCAGTTGAGTGTCAGGGTTTCCTCGGAACCACAAGCTTGGTGTCCAAGTGAAGGAACCTCAATTTGTTTCCAGCACAACCGTTGCCACAATTATTAACAGCTAAGTGTTGGAACCAATAGTTCAGGCAGACACAGCATTTCTCTTTAAATCTTTACAGGTTTTTGTTTCTGGGTCTTTTTAAAGAGGGAGGTGGGGTATAATTATTTTAAATAATTGAGAAATGCTTGCTTGGAGAAGGTGCCTCAAATGTGTTCCTGTTGTTGTCTTGGCAGAGCCCACCATCAATGTGGTCCATGAGACCCGTCTCCGCAACGCTGGCTACATCCAAAATCCGTATGACCTGCCCAGAAACAGTCACATCCCCTGTCACTATGACATTCTCCCCGTAAGACACAGCCCAGTACATGGGACTCTTTGGGACAAGCAGTCTTAAAGGGTTGTGTCATTCCCCACCCCTGCCCCATGACAACGCCCCCTGTGAACACTGCTCTCGGATGCAATGAACAAGGAGATGACAGCCCTTTCTATTTTATTCTGCTACATGCTGGAGAGAGAGGAAACAACGACCCAAGACAGCCCACACCACAGACCTAAAGGGACACTCCTTTGGGGCCACCTTCCTTCTGCATGAAAGTCTTATTTTACAAGACCGTTTTATACAGATCACAGGAAAACAAGAAAAAAGCTGTATGTATAACTGCAGGGGGGTGGGTGGGTGGGTGGGTTGGGGGTGGGGAGAGACAACTGGAAGCCATTGGACTTGAGTCCACAACATTGGACAAAGTGTTTTCTTGACTTGATTTTGCTTTTTACCTTGGTGGGGTGGGAGGGGGGCAGCCACGAAACTTCCTAGCTGCAAGCATTTACAGCTGCATATGTACTATACTACCATCTGCTTAAAAGAGATCATTTACTTCTTAAAGACAATGCTTAGAAAGACGTTGGAATATGTTGTGTAGCCTCTTGCAGCTTCAAGGACGCATTCCTCGGCAAAGCCAGAGCAAACATGCTTTCCTCGTGAACACTGACAGCAGTTGCTGCCATCATAGCTAGGTCGTGCCGTTGAGCTGCCTTGTGTTTCTCTTGTGCTCATTTTATATGTAAACCTGCTGCTTAAAACTGTGCGTGGAATGTGTGAGGTTGAAGACCCGAAAGACTGGTGATCTCAAAGGACTGCATGCATTCCTAATGTCTGCAGAAGTTTAGAAAACAATCCTTGCTCAGAATGGTAGAGAACTGGAGCGTGGCCGGTTGCCCGAATAAGGCTTCTGCCCTTCCCTTGTCCATTTCCTGAGAGCCAGTCTGCATTGAACTATTTTCAAGAGATAGGGTCAAGCAGTTCAACCAAGCACCCAAAGTCAGGGATCCTTACCCCTGCCCTCCTGGCTGGCCCATGCCCAGGCTTGCCATCTGGGGTACCGATCCAGATGAGAGAAGGGCTTAGGCAACCCCGCAAAGCTTGTGTAGCCGGCAATAAATAAATTGAAAAACAATCTATAGAATGTGCTTTAAGCACATGGGTGGGTGGGTGTATAAGCACCCATTAACACCTATACACTAACCCATTAACACCTATTCACCTACACTAGTTCCCGCCACCTGAGAAATGAAAAGAATATTTGCTGGGCAGAGCCAAAGCACAACATCCATGGCACAAGTAAATGCTCCATATATTGTTTCTTATACGTTGCATTCCTTGTAGAACTTAGAGACACAGCGATGGAGTGGCAGTAGTGTGATGTGCACACAGTGATGTGCAGCTGTGAACACAAGTCAGGCTGGAAGGGGCAGCAAGTGTCGCAGTGAAGGATTACTAGGCCTCCAGAAATTTCGAACTTGAACTCCCTTTAAAACACAGGAGTGGGAGCCACAGGACAAAGGGAAATGAAATGAGATGCTAAAATACAATTTGCGTTATTTAAAACAGGTGGACCAGAAGGATTTCCTAAGCAAAGGAGGTCAAAAGCAAGGCTTCTCTCACTAATTTGCCAAGAATATCGGTACAACAATGGACTGAGGACGTTAATAAGGACAGCAAGGACAGGTAACAGAATGTGGGTACCGTTCCCACCACTTTACAGGATCAGGACTCTTAAACTGCAGAAAAGGTAGTGCCCAAATTCTGAAAATGGCCCCTTTTATAAGACATGTTCTTGTACCTTGACACCACTTAGGAATCTCACATCCCACTCTCTCACCTTGAACATTCCCGTTGGCAATGACAGCTACTGTGAGACTCGTTGATCAGGAAAAAATGGTAGGAAACTCCTGTAAAAGGGAAGGCCCCGTTGGCGAGCTCCCTCTGTGATAGGGAGAACGGGTGAGGTTGGGTCTCTTTGTAACCAAGCATGTCACGTTCAGTGGAGGCTTGGAGAGAAGCAGAGCCGTTGCCCACACAGGTGTCGTGTCTATTCCCGGTGATGTCCTGCCAGGCCTGGAGAGGCTCCTGCCGACCAGCGAGAGCTGCTGCTTCTGGACAGCTCCCGGGCTTCACTTGAGCAAGACTGTCCCACTGATTGGAGACGTGATAAGGAGGCATCCTATTTCTAGTGCCAAACCGAGATGCAATAATCCTGTCCGTGAACAGTTGTGCTTCACTTTTTCTGAAGGCAGAGAAACAAAAGCTAGACTCATTCTACATCAGTCCAGAGGCAGACACACACACACCCTTTGCCAGCAGGGCAAACGCTGGTGGTGGTGGGAGTAAAGTATCACATGCAGACTGAGGGGCTTCTCTGGTTGAGTGGCCATGACCGGGTTGGGGGGGGGGTAAGGAAGGGAATGGCCTGCAATCTCCATCCATCTCCCTTCTGGCACCTGCTCTGGTGGAGGAGAGATGCAGGGATGGTTCAACCTTCTCTGACTTCCTCACTGGTGGGATGTTGAACCTCCAGGGCTCCAACTCAATGCATCCAAGAGACCTAAAGGCTAAATCTCAGACTGGTGAGGGGGGGGGCACGGTTCTTTCTTTTTGGAGGTTCCCTCTTTTTAGAGCTTAGTTTCGTCAGTGCTTTATGTGACAAGAAGAGGTTAACGCTCCAGAAAATTCCCAACAGCCCAACCCACCATTGCCTATGGGGAAAGATGAGGTCCTCCCGTAAGGGCAGCTTGCTGTGTTGGGCTCCGAGGTAGCCAACCCCCTTCCCAGCTCTCAACATGGAAGCCAGCAGCACGGCCATCATGTTCAGATTACGCTGTGCATCCCCTGTGGGATTTTCTTGAAAAGTCCATCTGGGAAGAACAACCCTTCTCTCATGGAGCTGGTTTCACTTGTCTTGGAAAAAACCCTCCCACGGGAAACCCTTTTCAGGGCCAGTTGCCCGGGCCTTGTTTCAGCCCTGTGCATTTTTGCTTCGACCTTACTCAACTGCCCTCGGGTTAGATTGGCTGTGGAGAGGTTGAGTCCTTGAACTGAAAGATCTCATCCGTTAGCCTAGCCCTTACCCGTCGGCGGCCTTCCAGTTGCACTGGACTAGATCTCCCAGTGACCATGCCACCTGGCAATGAGGAGTTCTTCTCCATCATATCTGGAGGATGCCATATTGGAGATTCCAGTCTTGGATCATCCTGCTGCTCAAGGTTCATTTGCATCACAAGAGAGCAAAGTGTATCACAAGAGTGGCCCACAGAGAAGAAGGGAGCTCCCTGGAGGCAAGACTGTCCCAAAGCCCTTAAGCTATAGATGTGGGCTTGCAGGCAGCTGGGTAGAGATTGCTGCTGCATCCTTCCAAGGTTCCCCAGGAAGATTCGAGGCAAGCACGATTTGTCCACAGCACAGGAGGAAATGTGATTATTTACAGGAATGCTGCATGTGTGCATGGGGGAAAATGACCAATCAGCAATAGCCGTTTTACTTTCCGGGAAAGCCTTATCCAAAAATATAAGAAGTAGCAGAACCTTATTTTGTAGGGCCAGTAGGGATATATATTTTAATTACATGTATAGGGGGGAAAAACTTACCTCAGAACTAGTGATGGGAAAAGTCCTCTGTGAAGGCTTTTACTGAGACAGGGTCACTTCCGGATTGGGTTCATATCTCTCTTGGAAGTTAGCCTATTAAATCCAGATTAAACAAGTAAGATGGACTGCTGCCGTGTCAGGAGTGCTGTCACCCTGCACCCGTGATCACCTTCTGGGTTGTAGCCTGCATGTGTGAAATGGTACAGTTGCCACCTTTGCCAGCTTAGGTCTGATGACAAATGCAGGCAGTGCCCAGCTCTGCCCCTTTAGTGAAAGAATGCAAGAATTCACAGCTTTCCCTTTAGCAGCACCACAGATCGTGCAAGAAACCCCCCCCCCCCCAAAAAAAAACCTACATAGGCTCTATTGGTGTACAGATGGCATCAAGTAAGCCGAATATCCTTTGGCTTTAGGGGAGCTGGAGAGCCAAATTCAGCAAAGAAGAAATGTGTACTGCGTCAAGCAGAAAGAAAATCTCGACACATGATACATAATATTATAGACATAGCATTCCTTTTAAAAGGGATCAAGACATTGTAATGGCAATACTTTTTTTAAAGCAAGACATCTTTGTAATAATTGTTGGCCACACAAATGTGGTCTGCCTTGTAAAAAATAAACTGAATTTCTGTCAGCTGTGCAGTTTTATAACACAGTTGTTTGTACGCCCAGACCCATCCTGATCCATGACAAAACTATTAACGGAGAGGCTAAGTCTGCAAATATTACTGTTTTTCCCACCAGTTCTGGAGAGGGGAATGTTATGTTGAATTCACTTGATAACACTGAACTGTTTTGTGAACTCTCTCTAATCCAGGAGCATATCTTGAAGACCCGAAACTTTTCAGACACAGAACAAGACCTCGGTGGGTGTACCACCACTATCACACTCCCCTATTGTCACCTGGTGATACCTTGTGCTCTGTCCTGTTACACAACCTTGGTGCCCAACATCTCCCACTCACATCTACAGTGGACCCTTGTATAATAAACAGCTTGTATAACATAAAATCTGTACAACATAAAAAATTCCAGAGATAGGGGAAATTTGCTTAAAATAATCGCCTATGGGGAGAATCCGTACAACATAAAAATGGGATCACTCCGTTTTCAATGCATTCCTATGGGAATCTGTATAAAGGAAAATTTGCTTAACATAATTTCATTTGGAATGAATTAATTCCTTTATACAAGGTATCACTGTATTAGGTTATTGAAGGGGATGTCGCACAAACTTCCAACATAGTGAAAAATAAATACATACTCATACATACATACATACATACATACATACATACATACATACATACATACATACATACATACATATGCATATGCATATGCATGTACCATTCAGGGTTCAGAGGGAAAAAAAACACTGCTCACCCTTCCCTGAAGCCTCCATCACTCAGTTTTTCTCGTCCCTAAACTGCAGTGTGAACAGACATTCAAACTTCCGCCAAGACAGTTTCACAACAAAGTCCATGAAGTGGAGCAGCAAATGACCGAGATCTGCATTGAGCCATATAATTTACTGTATTCTGAATTCTATGCACATTTTAATCATCTTCATGAATGTCAAGTCATGTCCACAACAGCATAAACTGAAATAAGTTCACTTCACAACAGCTTAACAGTCCCCTGCAATTCTTTATTAGAATCCCAATAATGAATAGTTTTAAATCAATCTTAAAAAATATTCAAGGTACAGAATGTGCAGACAGTACAAAGCAATTTACAAAAAAAAAAAGATTTGAAAAAGAAAATATCTGAACGATAAACATTACGGAGAGTGTGAAACAAAGATGAAGGGACTACAGCAATGCCCTCTGTGTGCCTCACACGTCATGAGCACCGCAAGGCCAACAGGCTGGCTGAGAGACTCAGCACTTTGTGTGTGCCCTCCTCTCGGAGGCTGCAGGAAGGAAGGGGACACAGCCTGGGCCTGAGGCATCCTTGGGAAAAGCTTCCTTCCTTCCTCCCTCTCTCCTCTCCTCTCCAAGCCTGGAGGCCTAGGGTGGGGGTGGGGGAAGCTATTTTCTCTTCTGGATTCAACCTTTCCAAATACCACCACCAGACAGAAAGAGTGAGTTGTGTGTTCTGTGCTAACATCCCACCTGAACAGTGCTTGAGAAGAGGACAACCCACGGTTGCTGCAAGCAACAAAAATGCAGAGGAGAAAAGTTTCCAGAAATACCTCGGCTCTAGACAGCCTCAAAGTACATGCCATTTTAAGTCTTTTGAGCTGTGCTCTATGTACAGACCAGGACGACCTTCTAGCCGCTCAAGTACTACTGGCCCAAAACTAGAAAAAACAGACCTCTTGCTAGGTCTGCAAAGCAGCCAATATGCCTTTGAGTAGTCAGTGCACTTAGGAGAGCTAAAAACCAGTTTCGAAGGGGATTCAAATAAAAAGAACTGGATTAGAAAGAAATGTGAGGAGTGATTATCCTCACTACCAGGCCTTCTAGATGCCTAAGAGTTCTCCCTCCACCTCTTCTGCCAAACAAGCACTAAGGCATCAACCAACAAAATGAGCCATCGAAGGTGCAGCAATGAGTAACCTGCCAGCAATCCTAGCAAGCAAAGTATATGTGCTCACGCCTTCCTTCTTATTCTACAGAAGGCTCCCCTCACCATCCCATTGGGCCCAGACACAATTTAATTTGTACAGAACTATCCCCCAACATGTGATGACCATCTCCCACTTGCTTATCTGAGGATGTGAATGTGATTACTGTGTTTGAATCAAAGTCTATCTAAGTATAGCTGTGCTTCCAAGCACTGATACTACTACCAATTTGGGGAACATAACTAAGAAGCAAGCAGGCTTGGAGTAGGATGGGGGTTGGCTTTTCAAGTAATGCCACTTGCAACTCCTAACCTTTTTAAGCCAGCTTATTACCCCAAAATGAATACATTTACTAATATGACTGCAAATACCTGGGAAATTCTGCCTTGTAGGATTGTGGGCATTAGCCGAAAATAATTGTAGCCCCGAGAACCTGCTGGTATTGGGAGTGTTGGAGGAAACCAAGGGCCACCACAAACCTTACATTGCCCTTTCCAAGATGTGCACCATCCACTAACTGAAGTTGAAAGGATAGTTAAAAGACTCAGATCTCTCATACGCTCATACTTGCAGGACGACTGTCTGAACTGTAAAGATTACTGCAACTTAACTTAGTCATCTGTTGAAAGGAACCAACATGCTCCAAGTGGGTATCAGTTGCAAGGTTTTTTTTTAAAAATTGCCCTGCCTGGACTAGCATTCTGATAATGCTGCAGCCACATGCAAACAATGGATGATTCATAATACTGAAATTAAAGGTGAGGGGAAGAAGTTAAAAGATATGGAGAAATCCAGAGAGAAGACCAAAACAGGTAGAGGAGAACAGAAAAGGCCATAACAGGCAGAACCAAGGATGAGAAAATGTGAATTCCAGATCTATCTCCATTTTGAACCTGGGGGAAATATACACAGCTTTCGAGGAATGAAATTGGTTTATATATTTTGACAGCACTGCATCTTTGGTTTATTTTCCGTAGTCGGTGGGACATGGATAGGGACCACGTTGTTGCTTGGAGACATGTCGTTCTCACGTCTGTCTGACATCTGCTTCTGAGACACAATGCGGTAAATCTCTGAAAGCAGAGGAAAATTTTCATTATCACCGACTGGTATCTCTCTGCACCCTGGAATTCTGGGCTCAAATGTCGTCTCTCTTCCTGCTCCCCGTTTCAGAACAACCAGAAACTCCTATTTTTAGGAGCTGGTCTAACTTGTGTGCCAGCTGCGACCAAATCAACTTATTTCCAGATTTTTCTTGGCAGAAGTGGGTCTTCCATTTTGCAGAGAGGGGATGTTATATCATGGTTTGGTCTAATGTTATGTTTTAAAATGGGCTAGGGAAATGAAAAATGCTACCTCTCCATTCCATAAAAGTTATTAAATTGCTTTCCCTTACTCACATACATTTCCTCACATCCTTATGCTGCTCATCAGAGGTGTGGCCATGATGCCCAAGGAACACATATGCTGTGACTTCTTCTGAATCACCCACCAGTCTTGGGAAGATAATGGACCAGGTGAAACTTGATCTGAGCAAGGCAAACTTTTTACAGACAGGAGCACCACAAAAAGTGTGAACTGAGCAGCCCACTTGCAGTGTTTACAAGCGCCTGTGGCCACAAAACCTTCCTCAAGGACTGAAGAAACAGGTGGAGCTGGTGGAAAGCAGGACAAGGATACATGTGAATTCACACATCCATGTCCACTCAGGATTAGGCTTGCTCAAGGGAGAAACCACAGTAAAACCTCATCTCCAACTAGTGGATACAGTGAACGTGGCTGTTCCAAGCTTGGAGGGACAGCCAGCTTTTCCCACACTAAACATGATCAGTGAGAGAAGTGAAGGGGAGGTAGTAATGCAGGTACTTTGCATGCCAAGGGTCCCGCAGCCTCACTCCCTGGCATCTCTGGCTAGGACACAGAAACGGTCCTTCCTTAGACAGCCATAGTAATCCACGTACACGGCTTTGGGGCGAATTGAACAACAGGTTGACTTCGAAGCACCAGTGTTTCTCTGAGGCTCCACAACCCTTTGTAAACCTACGTCTGGTTTAACTTCCCCTACTGGCCAAACAAGAATGAGACTGCTCAAGAGACCTTAAGCAACACATAGGCACATTATGTTCAGGAGGGAAGACACAGAAGAAGATTCTCTCCAAAGGAGAACCAACATCAAATTGCATGAAAGACTCAGCCAGAGGCATTCCTATATGATAGGATGGGCACGGGGGGGGGACTCTTGGGATCCACTAGGAATCACACTAAGCCCAAAAGCTTGGAAAAATGGGAGAAGACTAACATGAAGCACCAGAAAGAGCCCACCGGCAACATGATGCCCACTTGCTGTGCAGGTTTCTCTCTTTATCACTGAAACTCTGTAGTGCCAAGGAGCACCGTGAAGACACCCCCAAATTCTCCCCTGCTCTCCAGAAGCTGGGGGTAGGGTGCAGCCCCACCAAGGCCAATGTATGTGTCTTGGAATAAGACATGGGACCTAAACAAGCCTTCTTAGCTTACATGCATAAGAACTGCCCTGTTGGACAAGGCCCAAAGGGCCAGTGTTCTAGTTTGGCCTCCTTTCTCCTTCAGTGGCAAAGCACCCGCCCGGAGAAGCTGAGAGCAGGGCAAGAGAGCCCCGAGCATGCAAAGTCTACCATGAAGAAAGAGTTCCTTCCCAGAGGGCCATCTCACCTGTCAAAATTGTCTGGAAAGCCGCTTCCACATTTGTCGAGTCCAAAGCAGAGGTCTCAATAAATGACAGGCCGTTCTTTTCTGCAGGAAACGAGAGAAGCCTGTCAGAGGTGTTGCAGCTGGTGGGAAGGGATCCTCCCCGAGCACCTTAAAAACCAGGTACTTCAAGGGCCAGATGCAAGGGAGTGGTATCAGGAGACAGATATCTAGTCTCATGCACTCCCAGACGCATCTGGTGGGGCCACTGTAGCTGGACTAGATGAGCCTTTGGCCTGATCCAGCATGGCTCTTCTTATGTTCTTATGTTCACCTACAGAGCCAGGCAGATGGCCTGAGTAAGAGGCTGCCCAAGGCCCCTCTTCCCCTCTAGCGCTTGCACAATTTCCCTCTGCAGCCAGAAAAGCAGGAAACCTAGTGCCAAATGTTGTTCTGTGTGTCTTTAGCTACGCTGCCTTCTTCAAGGACAAGACCGTACACTGCGGCCAAAGTGGCCTTTTCCTTCAAACCTACTTTCAGCCATGCCTCATGTTGTCCTGATATCCCTATATAAACTTCTCCGGAGAATAACTACCCTGCTACCCGTTACTGCCTACATACTTTTATTGCATCGCTATCCTACAAAAAGCCTGCAAGGCGCTTAACAGAAACAACAGCAACAATAGTAACCTTTCAACTGCAGAGCTGGAAGGGCCTCACGAGCTGGAAGGGACTGAGCTCCCAGCCTCGGAGTCTGCAGCCAGAGACCTAAACCACTAAGATCTCCAGCAGATGACCCTCACCTCACTAAACAGCAGCACCAAACTCCTGCCTTACCCTTTTCCAGAGGTTTACAGAGTACAACGCAGGCCGCTTTACCCTAGTAAGAATAAATCATTTTAGAGGCATAGAATCATAGACTCATACAGAGTTGGAGGAGACCTCAAGGGCCATGCAGGAACCCCAATCAAAGTACTCCCGACAGATGGCCATGGCCATCCAGCCTCTGCTTAAAAAACTCCAAAGAAGGAGACTCCACCACCTTTCATAGCAGCATATCCCACTGCTGAACAGCTCCAACCATCAGGAAGTTCTTCCTAATGTTCAAATGGAATCTCTTTTCCTGTAGTTTTTGAAACCATTGCCGCGAGTCCTAGTTCTCTGAAGCCATGGAAAACAAGCCAGCCCCTGTCTTCGATATGACATCCTTTCAAATACTGTATTTAAACATGGCTATCATATCCCCTCTCAGCCTTCTCTTTGTAAGACTAAACATTCCCAGATCCCTAAGCCGCACCTTGTAAGACATATGTTCCAGACCTTTAGCCATCCTGGTCACCCTCCTCTGGACCCATTCAAGGTTGCAACATCCTTTTTAAATTGAGGAGCGCAGAACTGGACACAGTACTCCAGGTGGGGTCTGACCAGAGTAGAATAGAGTGGTACTATCACCTCCCTTGCTCTGGAAACTATGCTTGAATTTTTGTTCCCTTGTAGGAAGAGCCTTTCCCATCACGTGGAAAAGAAAGCTTTAAAAAGTCAGGGGTGAAAAGGGAGAAGAAAACTGGCAGAGATTCAAGGTTTTCTGCTGTAGATCCTTTTGTTCTTTCTTCCTTGGATGATTAGCAAGATGTCACATGACCAAAGAAGAGGAAACCTTGCAAACCTCATCAAATTGCATCTTTAATGCAAGGAAAGAGGGACGGTATAGGTGTGCGCATCACATTCCTCTCAGACTGAAGAAAAGGAATGATACCATTCCCATCCTCCTCCACCCCACCCCCAGCTGTAGGCACAAGCCCTTTGTTGACTGCAAATGCCATAAATCAAGTATTTTTAATCACAATTAGTGCCAAGAACCCTGGACGACATTCCAGGGTGGAATAAACTTGGCGAAAGCCTTTCAGATTTATGAACAGGCCAGTGACAACAGATGGCTGCACATTTTAATTGCTCTTGACCTTCAGGGAGTGGTCTGGGGCTGCTCAGACTCTTATTTAATTAAAAAGTCCTCGCTGTTTCTATAGTGTGTATGCCTGCAACAGCATAATATATGCCTCCCAATGAACACAGAGCACATCTATTCAGGGCAAAATCATTCCAGAAACAAATAATTCAGTTGGTACCACGACCTGGGGTTCAATCCCAGGCAGCAGGCTCTTGGTTGACTCAGATGTCTATCCTTCCGAGATCAGTAAAATAACTTTGTTTTTGCTTTTACCAGATCAGAAATCTGGGCAGCCAACCATAGTAGATTGTGCTGAATTCCAATTCTACTAAATGTACGAAGGCCTGTACCCAAAAGTAAAGCCTGTGCTCATGATACTGGCATGATTGGGGAGGGAAAGCACTCTAGATAAATCTGCAAAAGGTACAGAGGCAAGTAAGCTCCAAAGCAGAAAAATCAGGTTTGGCTGCAGTATGTCAAACGAAGCTAGGATGGACAATGTTGAAGCCCATCAACTCAACTCAACTCAACTCAACTCACCAACCCAGGGGCTTAGTTGGCAGAGCTGCCAAAAAAAGGCAGAGGATATCCTGGTTCTGATTTCATTTGCCAACTTACTCAGTAAAGCAAATTTCCACTAGTCGCCACAAGGGCCGTGGCTCCTCCTGCCCAATTGGTGCACTGTCCTTCAAGAAGACCTCTCGTGTAATTGTCAACTCAACCAATGGGTTGCCAGATCAGAAAATCAACCATACACTGAGGAAAAAAACACAATCTGAAGCACAAACCTTGCTTGCCCTCCCGCTTCCCTGCTTACCTGCAAATGCTCGGGCTTCATCTGTTGGAACAGCGCGCAGGTGACGCAAGTCGCTCTTGTTCCCCACCAGCATAATGACAATGTTGCTGTCCGCGTGGTCCCGCAATTCCTTCAGCCACCGCTCCACATTCTCGTAGGTGAGGTGCTTTGCAATGTCATAAACCAGTAAGGCTCCTACAGCTCCTCGGTAATAGCTGTGGGCACAAACAGACATCCTCTGTGGGCAGACGCCCGGCATCCAGCAAGCACAGTTTGGGTAACAGAAGAGGTGGTTCCCTCCCCCCAGTCCCTGCACTGAGGGGATTGAAAGGGGTGACACTAGCAGTGGGCAAAGAAAGGACCTCGCCTCTGACCAACTGCACATTACTGTGGAACCAGGATCAGCCCAACAGCAGAGATTCTGCTGCCTAAGTTTTAGCTGGCTTCGGGAGAAACGCCACAGAATTAAAGGTCTCATTTTGGTGCCATGACACCAAGAACTCTGAGACAGCTGGCCCTTTTATAAAGCCGGGGGGGGGGGGACTATTTCATCTGGCCACTTCAGGCTTACCTCTAAACGGAGAAGTCTCAAAACCTCTTACAAAGAGACAATGCTGCATTTTTCAAGTATCTGGGAGAACAGCATTTCACAACTGCTTGAAAAACTCCCACAACTAACCTTATTTTGGACCTAACCAATACCTAAGAATGTTCTTTCAGGTGACCCTGGTTAATCTGATGCCCAGTAGAATTATCATATGAAAAAAAAGGGCCAAGGTCCCACTAGAAGATCCATGAACTGTGCAAACAAGAGATCCTCAGACAGCAGCACTTACGCTGATGTGATGGCACGGTATCGCTCTTGCCCTGCCGTGTCCCATATCTGAGCCTTGATTGTCTTGCCGTCCACTTGGATGCTTCGCGTTGCAAACTCCACCCCAATGGTGCTTTTGCTTTCCAGGTTGAACTCATTGCGAGTGAAGCGGGAGAGCAGGTTGCTTTTACCAACTCCAGAGTCACCAATAAGAACAACTGGAAAGACAATAAAGGAGCATCTTGAGAAAGTCTCTAAAGAACACATTTCCCTTCCCATCCAGAATGGTTCCCATTTAAGGAGACAACGACCACAGCACGAAGTGGTCCATGCAAAGAAGAGACCAGCCAAAGGTTGGTTTTTGAGGTTGTGTTTTACAGCTGTGCAGGTGTAAATAAAAGATGCCCATTACTGTTTTTTATAAAAACTGATTTCAAGATAATCAAACATTCCCCAACACTGTACAATTTGTTAAAACCTGCCAAAAATGGATATAAAATCACAGAATTGAGGAAGCCCGACTCCTTCCTACCATATAATTTTATTATTATTCAAAAATATCAAGCAAGTCAGTCAAAATTATAAAAACATTAACTGCTATTCCATAACAGTGACAAGTTGTAGCAAAAAAATAAGTATCTGTTAAATACCTTCTTCATTATCTTTATTCTTCAAAAAATACTGGCACAGTCAATCAACACTGTTAAAACATTGACAGGTATTATATAACTAATACAAATTTCATCAAAAACCAATGTTTCAAAACAAAGTATCAGTGCAGTATGTATACTGTTCCTAATAAGGGTAAGGGTTTTTGTTTGTTAGTTTGGTTTTTTAGCTCTGGTGGTATTGCTTCTGAGATCTGCAACTGTTTATAATATTGCGTGACATTTCTTCATACTGTATTGTTGTCAACTCTGGCATCCCCTGAAATTGCAATATCAACGGTCCTGACAGTTCTTCGTTCTATAACTATGTTTGGTGTGCTGTGTTCTATCAGTTAAAACATGTCAGACATTACCACCACCACGCTGCCTTCGGCTTTTCGACATTTGAGTTGCTTTTACTGAAAAGGCCCTCTTTTTAATTAAGTCCTATCTTCAATAAACGATATATCGGTTGGTGGACATGTAGATAAGAACATCTGACTGTCGAGTTTAATCAAGTCTATGTAGAAGGAATAACCCTTACTTGAGCTGCTGGATAGCACAGTGATTTAAGTATGTGGCCGCAGAGGCCAAAGCAGGGAATTTGATTCTCCTGGACAATTTATTTAACTATAAAACTGATTTAGTTATAAGACTGATTTTAAACATGTTGCTTGACTGAAACTGGGAGCTTCATTTTAATCACGAAACAATTATTGTCTTTAAATGCATGTGCTTTTATTCTTTCTCACGTCCAGCATGTGAACACAATAACCTTCTTCCACCCAGAGTAACTAGCAGTTGACACACAAAAGTACCCTGCCTGCAATATGGAAAGAGACACTAAACTATCTTGAATGTTAGGCGTTGATGCCCTTCACCTCCAAGAATTTATCGGACAAAATTTGCAAAAGGGCTGATGCTAAAACTGGCCTACATCCTGTCGCAGTGAGTTCAGCTGCTCTGTGAAAGACGTCTTATTTGCCTTGAGTTTCCTGACATGCAAGTGGGTGACTGTCTGGGTTCTTACATTACGAGAAGGAGAAAAGCTTCTACACATCAACATGATGCCATCTAATAATTACAAGACGGGATTATAATTTTGTCTTTCCACAAGGGCTTGTGCTCAAGCTTCAAGGACCGTGTCTCTCATTATGAGCATACTTGGGTATTAAGATAATCAGGAGAGGCCTTTCAGTCCCAACATCTTCTCCGGTGTGTAGAGATGGGCACGAATCAAAAAAGTGGCATTTCGTTTGTTGTTTGGAGGGTCCGTTTTGGTTCGTTTCTGTTTTTCGTGAATTTTTGCAAAAAAAAAGTTTCCGTTCGTTTCGTTACCATTTCATTCCCATTTATTTCATTTTTTGTGATTTTTTTTAGGATTTTAAGCAATTCACTCATATTGCAGTAACGGAAACGAAATACACAACAAAATTTCCGGTGTTTCTGTTCGTTTCGTTTCATTTTAGAGACAAAATTCGTTTGTCGTTTCGTTACATAATGAAACGAAAAAACGAAACTGAAAACAAAAAAATTTTCGTTTTGTGCCCATCTCTACCGGTGTGTTTGAGGAGGACATAGGAAAGGGCCTTCTTTGTGGCTGCTTCCACAGACTTTGGAACTCCCTCCCACAAGAGGCCAAGGTGGCTCCATTTTTGCTGTCCTTCCACAAGCAGACACAGACTTTTCTCTTTTTCTGGGGGGGGGGGGCTTGGTGAGTGCCTACCTGAAGAGCAATTTAAAATGGACAGTTGTGCCTTACTGCTTTGAATGTGTGGTTGTGTTTTTTGTTTACTGTCTTTTAGTATGGTGTTGGTTTGGTCTTTTAGTATTTGTATACTTAAAACAAATGAAACCAATATTTTGACTTCCTGCGTTTCTTCTCCTTTCACTCACCTTTCAATTCCCAAATTACTCTAAACAAAAGCTGTTTCCTTTGGTTCATTACGGAAGTTCTCTCTAACCTCAGTGACAATACTCATTTTGCACTCTTCCTCCCCCGCACAAGGTAAAGTCCTTCCTCACAAAGGCCCTGCCTGCCACCTCCCCACCTCCACCCCAAGTGAGTCACTTTCAGCTGACTTAGCAAAACAGAAGCCAAACTGCAGACCCATTAACTATTTATGCTCCTGCTAGAAAACAGGTCAACCTGCATGGAAGTTTTGGTGCCAGGCCTTCACGCTGCATGCAACCATCAGGGGCTCCACAAACTTCCAAGTATCTCCTTGGTACTGCAAGAGAAGAGTTGGCCAAAAGCCTCAGCAAGTCCTGTCAAGAACCTGGCAAATAGATTTAGTCCATTTCCCACAACACTTAAGTGTTCCAAAGGGCTTGCAAAAACAAAATTCAGTAGATAGCTGCAATATATCATAACCATAGCTCCATTGCCATTGGTTGAAAAATTCTAAAGAACCTTCTCTGTTTCACATAGTGACAGTGTCTATGGCATTCAATCTCAACAATGTCAGTGTCAACACTTGCATTGCACAAGTCTTTGAACGCGGTGCTAGCAAAACTAAATATGCTGGTTGCACTGAATAATGAATAGATATCCAAAGTATCACACAGTCCATTCTCATGCAACAGAGAAACCTGTCCAAAAAGGCAAGCTTAGCTAGCCACCTCTAAACAGCAGAGAACAGGCACAAGGGGAGAAAAGTCTAATCTGAAACTATTCTATTGTACATGCATTTATATACTGCCCTGGCTTAGCAGCAACCTATGGCAGGTGCCACTAACCTTTACAGGGCCTCTGCCAATGACCACCTTGTGCTGTGGCAGCAGCTGCTTTGCTCTGCCACTACTCAGAATCAGTCTCTCATCCTGCCCATCCAACTAGCAACATCTGTTTGTTCTGTGTACTACCTGCCTTCCTCCAGGGAGCAGAAGGCAATCCATGTGCTTCTTGCATCTCCTCATTTTTGACCACAACAATCTTGTGAGGTAGGTTAGACAGAGTGCATCAGGTTCACTAGTAAAGGTTCAGCTTCATGGCTGGATCGGAACAGTCTCTCTCTCTCTCTCTCTCTCTCTCTCTCTCACACACACACACACACACACACACACACACACACACACACACACAC
>JAHTLZ010000252.1:7341102-7365854 GCA_023846285.1 Phrynocephalus versicolor | reverse complement strand
CTTTCTTTCTTTCTTTCTTTCTTTCTTTCTTTCTTTCTTTCTTTCTTTCTTTCTTTCTTTCTTTCTTTCTTTCTTTCTTTCTTTCAGTGCGAAACAAATGAAAATGTTAAGATAATTAGAGGATTTTTACCAGAAGTGGGCAACCTCAATAGCGTTATTTTGGCCATATGCTAGCTCTTCTCTTGAACACATAGTGGGGTATCTTCTTCACTTCTAGAAACATTGCAGTGTCAACGTGATGATGTACAAAGTTTTGTGTTTATATCCTACCTTCTCTCTAAAGCAGGGGGTGGACAACCTATCCCTCTAGGACTATTATGGCTTCATTTGGTCTTCCAAGCCACTGAAAAGTCTAGTCTGCTGTTAGGTGTGCTCCTGGACTCCTCCCTGAGGCTGGGTGTCCAAGTTTCGAGGTACCCAGGAGTGCATTCTGGGTACCTCAAAACCTGGACATCCAGGTTTTACCACTGGTGTGACAGCTGCATCTATTTCTTGAGATGTTCATTTTGGCTTCTACATGTGTCTTGGGTTCCATCCCATAATGAATTAACTAGAAACAACAATCAAGATCAACTCCCCTTTTTGTACAGTTTTATACAGCTACCCCAGGCTATTATATATCCTGTAGGACTGCTAAATTGGTTGAACATGCCGTGGAAAGACAGACTTGCCTGCTACACAATCTGTACAAATTAATTTTGCAATTCGATACTTCCTGGAAGATGATTATTTAATGTATAATTGTTTATATACATTTATGCCAGATGTTAACTGACATATTTTAAGAGCAGTTTAATTTCTGCCTGCACAGACAGCCTGAGTGGCTGTGAAACAATGAAGTAAAATAAATTCCAACAAGAAAAAAGATGGAATAATGTTGAGTTAGAACAACGGGAAAAAACAATATAAAACATACTAAATCAGTGGTATTCAAAGAAAACATCTACAAAATGTTCTATAGATGGTATTTGACATCAACAGTTCTAGCTAAAATGAACACTCAGATATCGAATGCTTACTGGAAATGCAAACAAAAAGAAGGTTCACTATTCCATATGTGGTGGCTGTGTAAAATAGCTCAAAAATATTGGAGTTAGATTAGATAGCTATTGCAAGATGTTCTAGTGAACCTAATAGATCCAAAACCTGAATTCTTTTTGCTAAACATGATGCCAGATAAATGGATCAGCAACGTGTATATCTAGCAATACATATCATAAAGCAGTGAGAATTGGTTTTGCAAAACACTGGAAAGAATCAGGAATACCAAATGAACAGGAGTTGCTAACTAAAATTCTTGAGAATGCAGAAATGGACAAATTGTCAGAATGGTTAGAGGTACACCGGAAGGTGAAACACCAGGAATGTTGGAACAAGTTTTATACGTGGTTACAAAAAAGACAAAGTTAAATTGAATATATGACAAAAGCCAAAACTATTTTGGTTATTTATATGTACATATATGCCTGAAATGAACTGTTTATAATTGTAAGATGACTCTGGTATTATTAAATGTTCTGCCTAACCTGCATTTCCCTTTTTTTCTGTATCTCAAATTATTCTTCCCTATTTGCCCCTTATCTATAATAATAAAATAAAATTTAAAAAAGGGAAAAAGGGGGGGAAAGGTGAAAGATGGCAAAAAAGAGAGAGATCAATATTGCTTCATAGAAAGGTGGGAGAAGAGTTAAAAATAATAAAGGAATATACTGTACATGAAATGGAAGGAAGACTATAAGTCACAAAGGAAGCATACAGACTATAGCAGTGTTGGCGAACCTATGGCACGGGTGCCAAAGGTGGCACTCAGAGCCCTTTCAGTGGGCACCTGACATGGCCCCTTCACAGCCACCTGCATTCAGGTTAAATGGCTGTATTGGCACTTTGCAAAAAAAAAAAATTAGTGGGTTTTGAATCGCAGTTTGGGCACTCGGTCTCTAAAAGGTTCGCCACCACTTGACTATAGCATACAGGCAAATAGACTACAAACAAATGCCAAGAATTGCAGGTACGGTGTTGGGAAGGCAAAAGCTGAGAATAAGCTGATCTTAGAAGGAGACATTAAAATAAAAGACTGAAGGATTAGTAGAAAGAAACAGAAAAAGAAATAGTGGCTCAGCTACTCAATGGAGATGAAAGCATAACAAAGGAAAAAGGGAGATAGGCTCAGATTTTACTTAAGCTTGGTCTTTTCCCAAAAGACAGTCTGTGACCATCAGGCAAATACGATGTACAAAGGGAGGGGATAGGACGGCAGCCTGAGACTGATAAACAAATAGCCAAGGAAAAACTGTTTTTAAAAGTGTGTTGCTTATATACTGTCCCATAGGTGTGGTATCGAGAACAGAGGAGATGAGAGAAAGCTCCCCCTGTTCTGGCATGGATATGTCCACCATTGTCCAAATTGCGTACCACCTGGAAATTGATGGCCAACGCTTTGTGGGCAGCCAAAACAGAGAAGGTAAGACCCTGTAAATAAGGATGTGCACATTGTTAGCCCTGCGCCCTGAAGATGAAGTCCATTGGGCCACGTGGCGTTTCAGGATCTGAAACGTGGACGCCGCACCTATGGGAAACACTGCGAAAAAAGAAGACAAGCTGGACAGCCAATTTACCAACATCAACATCAGAAGGAAGGTAAGGTTGAGTGGACCTCAAGCTGGCTACATGGGATTGAACTGGGGTCTTGAGTAGAGTTTTGACTGCAGTGCTGCAGTTTAGCCTCTGCATCAGAAAGCTCCTACCATAATTGAATATTTTAGTAAAGTACTTTGAAGACGTTCAGATCTTCTGGGACAGATGAACTGCATCCAAGAACATTGCAGGAACTGGCTGAAGAACTCTCAGGACCATTGTCTATTATTTTCTTAAAAATCACTGGAAGAGGACTTCCTCCTACATTCCAGTACCTATTCTGGTTCTGAAATCGCTATTACTGGAGGGAAATGGAACAGTAACTTCTGAATAGGAAAAATCAACTCACTTGCCAGACATACCAAGTCAGATGGGAGTGAATCAGCCAGCCACAAAAGCATTCAGAGAAACCACAATCTCATACTTCTTCTTCTACATCTCATATTCTAGAAAACACCCCAGAACTGCAACTTCTTATTCGGGAAAAGCTACCAAAATTGAATTTAACCAGACAAAATCACATTCTGTTCCCTGTTCAGGATCCCAAAAAACTTTCTGGCACCCCAGAATAGCAATTTCTAAGTTTGCCAACAAAGCACATTCATCCAGTCAAATATGATCAAACGGGGACAGTGCAATGGATGCCAATACTTCTATAAGAACCATGTTGAGGTACCGATTGCAGGCCAAACATCCAAGCAAAACATATGGTAGACACCCGAATGTTATTCCACTGGATGTTTTGTGGCTTTGGGGTCTTTTCCCATTCAGCCCTGGCTTTTCCTCTTCAGGAGTTATCATTCCAAGCTTTTCCCCAGAATATGGATTTTCAGGTTTGTTCTGAGGCTTGCTTCATCACTCTTCTAATCACACGAGGTTCTGTGTTACTAAATAGTGATTTTGTGCCTAGAATGAGCTATGGGATATGGTCCCAGTGGTTGTTTTGCAGCTTATACTATTAGACCCCTCTAGACTGGTGAGATGAGTGAATTTTGTTGGGTTGCCCCATTCAAAAGTTGCCAGTCTGGGCTCCAGGGTATTTTGCCCAATATGGATTGTCTGCTTGGAATAGGTGCTGGCATGCAATTCTCATGAATGTTTTATAGCTTTTAAGTTACATCAAGTTGACACAATGAGCATCATGAATGTGGTTGGCTTCTCCTACTCTGAAGGTGAAATTCCAGGCTATTTTGTTCTATTCCAGCAGGTTTTGGTGTATTAGAGAGTTAAGGAAAGGATCATTTTCATTTATTCAGTTTTTATTTGCCCATCAGGCAAATGTCTACTCTCAGCAGTATACCCTAAGTAAAGCAAAAATCAGGGGGAAAAATTCTAACGTAGAAAAACTGTTAAGAAGCAAAAAAATTAAAAACGACTTCCTCTTCCACACATTCACTGAGTGGAGGAGAATCTCCCTAAAAAGCTTTCTTTATAGTTCTCTGATTTTTGTTGTTTTTCCAAAGCACAAAGAGACAGCAGCTGGCATAACTCTTGTGGCAGCAACCTTCCACGGGGAATACTTGATAGGTTTGAGTTCTAAAATTCTGTGCTGATGTTTTGGGATCCATTTTTATTATCAATAGCCTGTCCTGGCCCATCCTTTGCAGCTTTTACCTAGTCCCAACTTTCAAGTAAAAATTCAGGGAACTAATTGAGCACCAGGGGGCATTCCAATCTTTACCGTAAATATTTACCTGTATATACTCGAGTAGAAGTCGACCCGAGTACAAGTCAAGGCCCCTAATTTAACCCCAAAAACTGGGGAAACTTATTGACTCGAGTATAAGTCTAGGGTGGGAAATGCAGCAGGGCCTGGCAGCACATCCTTTGTGAGCTGGGGGAGCGGTGTGTGATGTTTAAAATGACTTTTAGCCACCGAGGCAAGTGCTTGCCCTCAGTGGCTAGAAGTCATTTTAAACATTGCACGCAGCTTGCCCGCTGGGGGGGGGGGGGAGGAGAAGCAGCGCACAATATTTAAAATCACTTTTAGCCACTGACCCAAGCCTCAGTGGCTAAAAGTATTGACCCGAATATAAGTCGAGGGCCTCTTTTTTCAGCCCAAAATCAGGGCTGAAAAACTAGACTTATATTTGAGTATATACAGTAATACGTAATGTGGATGTTAGAGTCCTTCCTTCCTTCCTTCCCGAACGACATCTCAGCATGGGCAATGAGCATACTGGCTGGGAGATGCTGGGGGCTGCCAGGTTGCCTGACCCAATAATATTTTTAGCAGGCAAACAGATCACCAGATGTTCAGCAGATGGTTCAGAGCCCACACTGAAATCTTTCGAATATAAGAGCCTCGGGTGTATGTACATCACCTTGGCAATGGTGATATGCATACCTCCCTCTCCAGTTTCCTTAGCTAATGTTGATGCAAGCCAGGTCTATGCTTGTAAAATAGCAAAACCAGTGAGTGGAGGCAGAGGGAGACTGGAAATCTTTATCTTGGAGGGAGACTGAACAAGACTTGGAGAGTGTGATAGTTGTGACTGAGAGCCATGATATTCCAGATATGTGTTTGTGTTATTATTATGGGACCAGGTGCCAACAAAGCTTTGCCTTCCATACTGGGGACAAGTTTGTGCCATGTTTACCTCAGGCAGCAAAATAACTTGAGCTTGTAAGTTATCTGCAAAAATTACATTTTTGTACTCAAAATGATCTGGTTCATTTTTTCTCCTTGTATGATTTATATTTAAAAACGAATAATGTGCTTCATCCTTAAACTTCATTTTTTAAAACAAAATATGAAATACGCTTATTTGTATGTACTCAGTTCAACATTTACAAATTCTGAAGGCCAAGAAAATCATCTGGAATGTGGCAAGCGAAACCTACTCTCCCCGTGCAACATCCTCTTTTAAAAGTAATGTTTGGTAACTTCTTCCTGTATGTTTATCAGACCCTTGCACAGTGAGAATCACCATGGAGATCCAACACAAATCTATATCACACAAGGAGAAAGTCTCCAGTTTAAAACACAGCAGTAAGATCTTTTGTAACTATAGAGAAATATATGCATGTCATAATAAAGCTTTCTCATCGTTTGGACCTTATGAGGAAATGCGTCATTCTTCCCATTCTCAAAGAACTGGGGAGGAACAATTTGCAAACTTCAGTGTTATAAACAGGGCCAAAGTAGACATTTCTCTCAATATATGAAGCTAGTAACTACACTTTTCTTATTATTCACTTTTTAAAGCAAGGACAGCAACTCTCCAAATCTGGATCAGGATTCTAGAACTGTGGTGAGAGAGACTGCAGCCCATCTCTAGGCATTTTCCTGATCAGGAGTGGGCCCACTATACAGCAATTTGTTTTGAAGGTAACAGTACAGTAGGATCCCAGTATCCGCTGGAGATTGGTTCCAGGCCTTCCCATGGATAATGAAAACCATGGATAAGAGAGAATGCCTGCCCACCGACATCCAAACTGCTGTTTCCTGACAGTAGCTTGCTTTATGACTGCTGTTTTGAGACAGTAGCTTGCTTTATGGCCACTGTTTGTGACAGTAGCTTGCCTTACAGATGCTAATTGTGACAATAGCTTGCTTTACAGCTGCTGTTTGCAACAATACTTTGCTTTGTGGCTGCTGAATTATTTAACTTTTTTTCTTCTGCCAACCGTGGATAACTGAATCAGTGGATATGGGAGTCCTACTGTAATTTATAATATCAATGGCAGATGTAAGCCACGGATCAGATGGAGACTAGAAGAGGGAAACGGCTAACATTGTTCTCCCTTTTCTATACGCTAAGTTCCTGATGCTCATCAGCACCTCCAATGAGAGGGGAACACAAACAGCACAACTAGACAGGGGAATGTGGAGTGACCCAAGTCACATTTAAAAGGCTCCTGTCCTGAGAGTAATCTATTTTATCTCACACTTGAGCAATTCTTTGACTCACACGGAAGATTGTTCTTCTCCCATGAGAAGGATCTAGGCAGCACTTTAGATTGGACCAGTTTCTTCCCCCTTTATTTATTTTTTATTCATGTGTCTGGCAGCGCACAAGACTAGATATCTGTTTCCTGATACCACTCCCTGTATCTGGCCCTTGAAGTACCCCAGTTTTAAGCCTGGAGATTACACATCTCCATCATGGTTTGTAACCTGCGATGGACCTTTCCTCCAGGAATCTGTCCAATCCCCTTTGGAAGGCATCCAGGCCAGATGCCATCACCACATCCTGTGGCAGGGAGTTCCACAGACTTAACAACACACTGGGTAAAAAAAAAAATTCTTTTGTCTGTTCTCACTCTCCCAACCCTCAATTTGAGTGGATGCCCCCTAGTTCTGGTACATTGTGAGAGGGAGAAAAGTGTCCCTCTCTCCACTTTACTCATGCCCTGCATTATTTTGTACGTCTCAATCATATCCCCCCTCAGGCGCCTTTTTTCCAGACTAAAGAGCCCCAAATGTTTTAGCCTTTCCTCATAAGGGAGGTGCCCCAGCCCAGTAATCATTTTAGTTGCTTGCTTCTGCACCTTTTCCAGTTCCAGTATGTCTCTTTTGAGATGTGGCGACCTGAATTGTACAGAATCAGCAGCTCTGTCATTTTCAGCAGCCGTAAATGCTAGGGAATATTTCAAATGTAGATCATTTGCTGGTTCTCCACATGAGATGGTGTTAATTTCAAAAATCATACACAATGAACTTCTGAATTCATTTTACACCTTTCCCTAGCCCGCGTTTTACACAGCTCTGTCTGTGGGAGCGAGAAGATATATCTGTCAAAATCCTCTTTTCTGCAGTGCTAGAAGCTTGTACTGTGAATGTTAATCTGTCCTAATTACTTCGGTTCAAGAATCATAAAACGATAACACGTTTCTTCTCCCGATAGTTAGCAAGAGTTTTGTGGGCCCTTTCCTCACAAGATAGGCATGTTGTCTTTGGAAATCTGTCAGCATGATTGGCCAGATAAATGCCTGGAGCTCTCTCCTAAATACAATGTAAATCCTGCACTTTGGGATGTTACTTGGAGTTCTGCTTATCTTTTTAGCAGGGTGTCCTGATTGAATTTGGTTGGGTAAGCATTAAAATAATCTCTCCCCTTCTAGTAACAGCTGCAAATAGATAAGCCTAAACAGCCTTGACTACTTCAGAATTCTTGGCTTCTTTCTGATCATTCTCACTTTGTGTTACATGGTTTATTTTTTGTGTAGCCAAAGTTTTTTTAATAAACCCCCCCATACTTCTTGATTAGTGGCTGGGAAGAGAAATCAAATTGTTTCACAAATAAATATAGGCTTTAGTTCTATAAAGTAGTCATTAGAGGCTCTGCAGAATGACGAGTGGATTAATCAAAGCAGCTGGTGATGTGGGTGGTCTCTTTGGCACTGTTGTTGTTGCTAAATTTTTAATTGCTAAATTATCTTAACATGCCTTTCATTGCTAGAGACTACCAGAATCATGAAAGGGGAAATATGTATTACGGTAATTAAGCAAAAGCAAGCATGAGTATCATACAAAATGAAATAATGACAACCGTGAAGATAAGACAAATCTAGATTTTTATAATTTCTGTGGTAGTAATCCTGAAATTGCACTTTTTACCAGGAATGTTGGAGAGTCTTTAGATCCAAGTGCCATGCCCATGTCCACGTTTTCAGTTCCAAGACTTGAATCAATTCCCAAGTCTTGGAGTCCAAGTCCCAAGTTCAAGTCTCAAGTCTTTATTAAAAACAAGTCTGCTCCCTGCAAGAAAAATGTGTGTGTGTGTGTGTGTGTGTGTGTGTGTGTGTGTGTGTGTGTGTGTGTGTGTTAGGTTGGAAGCTTGTGAAGCAATCACTTGGGACCTCTCTGCCCTTTTCCTGAGCATCTGAATGTCACTACAAATTTGTCTCAAAAAGCATACTACCGTAGTATCAAAATCCAGAACGTTTATTGACACAGAGCTGTGCTCGTACACAGTTCAATCAAAACTGCACATCAGATAAGCAAGTAATTTTCTCAGTACGATATGGTAAGATTGGCACCTAGCCTGGTGCTAAAACTCAAGACGTTTCACAAAAATGAACTTGTTGCAATTGTTAAAAATTTATCAAGATTACATTTAGGGCACACAATTTTCTCTACACAATTGGCCCCCAGTCTGACATAGGGAGGTCTCATCACAATTCCACCCTCACTGAAGACCCACTCCACTGGTGTTGAGCTTGACAGAACTAGAATTACACTTAGAGTAGCTTCACTGAGTAACCCCAACTCTTTCTGATGCCTCCCCACCAAATCTTAACACATTTACTGGGCTACACGCAATGGTTTGAGTTACTAAGGAATTAGAAGAATGCATCTCAGTGCCAAAAACCCAGTTGCTGAGAGTCAAAAACTGAGTTTAATCCAGTACTGGGCTTAATGTATGCAAACAGAAAAGTTGACACAAGGAAATAATTATTTTAAGTTTCATACTATGTAAAGTTTGCTTTTCTACACTTCACAGTAATTGTTACGTAAAATGTTAAAAACTGTCTAAGAACTGAATTGAAAATCTGTGTTTCCCCAAGCACAGTTAAATGCATAGTTAAACATAGATGCAGATTGAACACACCATGTACACAGCTTCTGAAGCAAACAAAGTACAGTATTTGTCTCTACCATATGAATAGCTTATTTTTTTCCAAACTTTTTTCACTTTTTTCAGTGTATGCTTAGCAGTGAAATACGGGTCCTCTCTGGTTCCAATTACATAGTATTTTGCTCAGAATAACCAACAAGGAAAATATGAGAAAAGTAATGAGCAAGAGAAATGTTTCTTGTATTAATTATAGTTCCTTAACTATCATACCATTTTGCAGCCCTGACTTTGGGCGCTTTTACACAACCCCTAAGATCCCCTGGCAACTTAAATTCGGACCAGAGATCTTGGGGGTTTGCTCCTCTTGCTGTATTCCCACCCCTCTGCACGCCATTGCTCCTGTCTGCGGGAGGGGAGGAAGAGAACAAGAGAGAAAAGAATGCAGGCTCACCTCTGTTCTGCTGTGGGGAGCAGCCCTGGAAGCATTCCAGACTCTTAAAGGGATGGGGGTGGGGGGCAAAAAAACCAATCAGAAGGCGAGGACAACCCGGCACTCACTGCTTTACAATCCGCATCAGATTTTTTTTAACCTCCGGAGACCAGGTACTTTTGAAATGTGCTAAGGCGCGCTTAGGTGAGCATGGCCGTACTTAATTTTTTTAAAAGTGTGCAGCTGGTGGGAAAACAATTTTAAGCTCTGCATCTGGGAGTGCTGTGCCTCGGATTTTAGGGGTCGTGTAAAAGTGCCCTGATAATTCCTCTCACAGCTAACTTTTTAAAAAAGTGATGCTAAAGTTCATATTTAACGCTGCATGTCGTTTGGCCATGACCTTCATCTATTATGCCCCTGAAGCAAGGGGAAATTTCCCCACTGGTTTCATTGATTTGTCACACCAAAATGTTTGCTGGGAATTTTAGGATTTTGTTTTTTGTTCTCTTGCCATTTTAGTTTTGCTTCACAGCAATTTTAGCAAGTACTGTACCTTCTTTACATTTCTTTTTCCTATTCCCTCTATGTATGACATTCTGTTTCTTCTTTTCTAATTTATTACCAGCATGGTTTCCTGGATAAAACATTCCTTTCCAAAAGAGGAAGACAACCACATTGTTCTATTGCTGGCTCATCATGCCTCACTGCATTTAAGCACAAAATTTCACTGCTGCGGCTTCACTTTAATCAATTTTCATCAAACATTATTCTTCTAAAGCATATAAGGTTCAATGATGTATCTCCTAATAAGCAAATCAAAAGCTTCTCTTGGCTCTGCTGCCTGATTTTAATAGAAATGTATAATGCCAAAAGTACCCTTTCATTATATAACTTTTAAGATTACATCAGTCGTCTGCTGGTAGAGAGGATGGTATGAGTTGCTATTCAAAACAAAATATTGATTGGTGAGATACAAGTGCCTGTTGTAAGTTACTGGCACTTCTTTTCTGCTATTTTCTTTTCTTTACCAAAGATATTACACATTTTAAAAGTTATGTGTATAATGTTCACTGCAGAACATGTGGAAAGAAGTTATAAACAGCATGCTGATACTGGGCATACAGTAGGCCCACGGTATCTGCTGGGATTAGTTCCAGGCCTTCCCATGGATAACGAAAATCGGAAATAAGAGATATTGCCAAAAAACCCAAAACTGCTGTTTTGTGACAGTAGCTTGCTTTACAGCTGCTGTTTTGCAACAGTAGCTTGCTTTATGGCTGCTGTTTTACAATAGTAGCTGGCAATCGATTACTTTTTCATGAAACAGCAAAATCTGAACCAATATTACATCCCCACTGGAAGCCATCAGAACTAAGTTTCTGACTTTTGTTATGTGCCATCTAGTTGCTTCCAGCTTATAGTGATCCTACAGTACAGATGGGCAATCTTTAAAATGTCCTCTCTTCAACTTCCCTACTCAGCTCTTCTAGACTCAAGACTGTGAGTTCCTTTAGGGCAGTGTTGGTGAGACCTATGGCACGGGTGCCAAAGGTGGCACTCTGAGCCCTTTCTGTGGGTACCCGACATTGCCCCTTCACAGCCAACTGTATTCAAGTTAAATTGCTGTATTGGCACTTTGCGAAAAATTGGTGGGTTCTGAATTGCAGTTTGGGCACTCAGTCTCTAAAAGGTTCGCCATCACTGCTTTAGGGAGTCAGTCAATCTCATTTTTTTTTCTTTTTTGCTGCTTTCCTGTCCTTTGTGCCCAACCTACTAACAAGACATTTTAATTAGATGGTCCCACACTTTAATATCAAGAGGTGAAATGGAAGGAAAGCCTCGGTCTACTCTCTCCAAATGACTTGTGATTTCCTATTTCTATTTGAAACATATATCAAGCCCCTTAACTTCCAAAATCTGACGTGCTGTTCGTATTCCCTGCAAACCAAGAGGAACCTTCTCAAGTCCCTGGTTATTCATTAAGCTTAAGTGGATTATTTTCTGCTAAGCACTCTCTCAGCCTAATGACCCTCCAGGAAGCTACCTCAAGAGGGGTGCTGTTTATTTATTCATGGGCTTTTTATTTTTCAAGTTTGTTTGCTTGTTTGTTTTCTGCTGTCAAGGAAGTCACGGCAGCAAACACACTTCCACTCTATTTCCCAGCACCCATCCTTGCAAACTTGTGAGCTGTATCTCTGTGAAGATTCTGAGTCATCCAGGCAAGTTTATCTGGAAGTTGAGTCATGGCAACTGTCAACTGGACTTCTTTTTCTTGAGACTTAAATGTTTTGCTGCACATCCAAACAGCTGTTCTTCAGACTGACTGAAAAGCTGTTTGGATGAGCAGCGAAACGTTTCAATCTCTCAAGAAAAAGAAGCCCAGTTGCCACGACTCAACTTCCAGATTGTGAGGTGTATGTTAGGGGGAGAGAATGTCTGGCAGCTTGAGGTCACTCACTTAAGTTTCATCATAACTATCTGGTGAGAGGAACATTCCCATCTCTGCGCTGGAGTTCAAATATTCTACCTGCTACCCCAATAATATATTAATTTAAAATAACTAAAATAAGTAGTCTCTGACTATTATGTGATTTTTATATGGATTACCATACATGATTCCACTGACTGATTTCATAAGACCACCAATGATTTCCATGTTAGTTTCCACACCTTATAATGGATTTTCCCCCTTTTTGTGTGCTCTTTGTAACTTTCATGTTACATTTTAATGTTCTAAGATGCCTTTCCCAATTCCCTGTTCTTAACTTGAATATATCTTAAATGTTCTGGGTTGTATCTTGCCCCTCATTATTGTCAGCCACCTTGGGCCCTTTTCCAAGGAGAAAGGTGGGGTAAAAATATTCAAAATACAGTGGTACCTTGTATTGTAGAGTATAAAGGAATTAATTCCTTCCAAATAAAATTATGTTAAGCAAATTTTCCTTTATACAAATTTCCCATAGGAATGCATTGAAAACGTAGTAGTCCCATGTTTATGTTGTACGGATTTGGCCCATAGGCGATTCTGTTAAGCAAATTTCCCCTATCTCCAGAATATTTTATGTTGTACAAATTTTATGTTATACAAGCTCTTTGTTATACATGGGTCCACTGTAAATAATAATAAAGAGATATAATAATTAAATATGTGGCATGTCAGTAGAGAGAGGAAAAAGAGAGAGGAAAAATAAAAAAATAAACAAGCGAGGTCTCTCCTCATGAAGCGCAACTCCGCGCTTCCCCCGCCAGCCTTGGCCATGGCTCTCCTCAGAGCCGGCGCTCCCCGCCCCGCTCCTCTGACGAAGCTCCCGCCTCTTCGCCGTCAGAGCCAAGATGGCGGCGGCCGAAGTGACGGGGGGAGGGAATCCCGCCTGAGGCGCCCGCACGGGGAGGAGGAGGAGGCGTCGTCGTCGTCGTCGTCATCGTCGGAGGAGGCTGTTGCTGCTCCGTGACGGGGGATGGTGGTGAAAAAGATGCCACAAGGGGCGATGATGCTGACTCTCTGTGGTCCGCCGCTCCTTCGCTGGCGTTAGGGAACCACCACGGAGCCCTCTTTTTTTCCTTCCCCATCACCAGCGTTCCTGTCCTGGCGCTGAGCGGGGAGCGGCCGGTCCCCGGCTGAGGTGAGCCATGGCGGGGGCGGCTGTCAACCACCGTCCCCGCCGCGGACAAGCTCCCGGAGGGCGAGCGGTCGCCACGGAGCGGGAGCGCGGCGGCGGCGACCGGCAGGAGCGCTTGGCGGGTGGTTTGTGGGGGGAGCAGACGATGCTCCGCTGCTGGCTTTCTGGTGGGGGTGGTTGGGGGGGGGGGAGAGAGAGAGAAATGAAGGCTTAGCGATGGAGATTTTTTTTTTAAAAAAATGCAAAATTTGGGGGTTGTTAAGTTTGGGCGTGGGTTGGGAGGGATGTGATGCAATTCGGATTGAACGCTCAAGTCGGGTGTGCGTGCGCGCCAGGCTGTTGCGCTCCCGGCCATGGCCGAAGCGATGCTGAAAGACTCATCCGAAGGAAGAAGAAGTCATCATCCAACCCGTCGCCTGTGGGCTCTGCCCGGCTAGCAGAGGTTTTATAGGCAGAGATGCGTTCATCTTTAGTCTAGGGCAGTCTAAAGTGTTGTTTCCTATCGGGGATGGGGGCAGCGCCAGTGCCTGAAATGTGCATTTTTCCCCTCTCCCACCCCTCCTCCCCTTTTCCTTTTTTGTTTTTGGACCTGCCTCCTAAGCAGATGCCAGTCACCATCTTTAAAGGCCACATGTCGACCTGCACCAGTGGGTCTGTGGCGTGTGGGGACTTTTCGCCACATTGGCCTCAAGGCAGGCAATATCCGCCCGGGCATGGCGACAGGCGCCCAGATGTCCAAAACATCTGCTGTACCAAACAGATGTTGGAGGTGCTTCCTGCCCTCCTCTTATAGGTCTCATAAGTAAACTAGGTGACACCTTTATTGGTCACTACTAAAACAAAACAAAACAAAAATAAGCTAAACAGCTTAGTTAGGACCTAGATACCTGAAGGATCACCTCCTTCCATATGAACCTACCGGGCAATTAAGATCTAGTCAGGGAGCCCTCCTGAAAGAGCCATCCCTCAAGGAGGTGAAGGGGATGGCTTGCAGGAATAGGGCTTTTTCAGCAACTGCCCCCAGACTATGGAATGCCCTCCCAAATCAGACTCGCCTGGCGCTGACGTTAATAACATTTCGGCGCCAGGTAAAAACCTTCTTGTTCCAGAAGTTTTTTAACTAATGATTGTGGGTCCTGATGGCAATTTTAGTGATGTGTTTTTAATGTATCGTATTTATTGCATTTACATGTTTTTATTGTTCTAATTTTTGTTGTATTTTGATGTTTTAATTGTCCATTTTGATTGTGAGCCGCCCAGAGACCTTTGGGTAGTGGGCGGCATACAAGCTATATAAATAAATAAATAAATAAATAAATAAACTTTCGATAGCAGCTTGCTATCTTTATCAAAAGCATTGTACCAGAAATGCAATCTTGATAGAGGATGTTGTCTATCAGGCGCTGAGAATCTTATGGTTGAGATGGAATACACCAGATGATGGTATCAGGAGGCAGGGCTGGTGTTAAGACTGCTTCATAGTCCCGGATACGGTTTAACACCCAGAATATCAAACAAAGCAGCATAGTCTCAGAAATTTACTGCTGGGATGGGATGAGGAGTTGTTTCAGTGGCTGATCTGACCAAAAAAACAAACAAACAGGGAGCGATCCTGCTCCCTTGTGTCAGGAGGTTTCCAAAGGGAGTGAGCCGGGAGGCTGATGCCATTCAGGTAATAGATTTATAGTCACATGAAAGGGCAGCAAACTGCACGAAATTTACTATGCTATTATGTTTCTGCTCACAAGGATGGTGAGAGAGGTGCTTGAGGGATTTTCTGCCTCCTGTGCCAAAGTAACTTGGCCGGCTTTTCATGCCACACACCTTTATGTGGGTAAACAGGAGGATGCAGCTGGCTGCTCAAAGACTTAAGATAGCGAAAATAGTTGAGCTCAGCCCTGTGGGTGAATGGTGCCCATTCACTTCTGTGGAGAAAAGCAGAGCTGGGCGAGGGGAAAACCTGCCTCTTGACCATCTGTTGATGGCGCACGCTCAGAGACCTACCCCGCTCGTCTTTCACAGGCTAATTACCGTTAAATGCTGCTCCCCAGGTTATCTCTCCGGTTGACAAGGGCTTTCATTATATAATTGCATTTGAACGGCATTTTGGTTCTTCAAAGTACTGTATACAGTGGTACCTTGTATAAAGGAATTAACTTGTTCCAAATGCAATTCTGTTAAGCAAATTTTCCTTTATACAAATTTCCTATAGGAATGCATTGAAAATGGAGTACAGTAATCCCTAATCGCAACCATTGTTATGTTGTACGGATTCACCCCGTAGGTGATTGATTATGTTAAGCAAATTTCCCCCATCTCCGTAATTGTTTATGTTGTACAGATTTTATTTTATACAAACCATTTGTTATACAAGGGTCCACTGTACATGCCTTTCTTTTTGACTTTCATGCTATTGTCGGCTTTTGTGTGTGTGTGAATATGCACAAGGCCCACACTATGCAATATAACTCAACAACCTTGTTAGAGTATTGATATTATGCTTGTAAAAAGAGAGCTTTTAATTTCCCTCAACTATGAAACAGAAGTGTACTTACTGCTCTGTACTGAAGCAAGACTGAAAAATGGCAGCTTGCAACTTAATGAGTTAATGGGAAAGGGAAGACTTGGACTGAGTGTCTTATTTAGTTAGCTAGAACAATGATTCTAGGCTGTCTTTTAGGGCGAAGGCCAAAGAAATAATATTTATTTATCTTGACGGCTGTTTATGTGGCAATAGTTTCCAAGCATGTGAAGCAAGGTGTTGGGGTTCAGCTGAAATGAGTTGTTGAGGTGACTGCACACAAATGGAAGAACTGTTTGAGTTGGCAGTATTTATAGTGCATGCAGCTGTGTTGGTCCATTATAACAAAATTCACAGAAGCAGTAACATACTGTACTGTCTTTATTATTTTGTCTGGCTGAGTAAATGTTCATAGATACCATGTGAACTTTGAAGCTAAACAGAGCTGTTCTTCAGCAGGAATGGGTTTATTTTATTTTATCTTTATTTAATTTGAGGAATTATAAAATAGTATATCAGCCTCCAGGCAAGTTAACAGAGTTGCTGGTTAGGGTTTTGTGTGTTCCCATACTGGATCACAGGGCAAAGAGGCAATAATGTGGGCCAGATTGATCTTTGAGGTTATCTCAGGAAGAAAAATATTGGAATATTTTAAGAGATAATTATAAAGGTGACTGAAATAGTAGAGGGAATATCTTAATAGCTGAGCATTGTTTGTGCGCTCTGGCATATTGCTACACGGTAAATATTACGTGAGATATGAGGAATGATGAAAACAGCAAGAGAGTAAATGTATTTTAGAAGGTTTTACAGTGTTTCGGGGGTTTCCAAGGAGACACCTGCTAAGATTTCAAAATACTGAAGACCTTATAGCTAGCTACAGAAGAAAAGCTGAAAAAGATGGTTGTCCTTCTATCATCACACATTTTGTCTTCACCGTGGGTAATGCCATGTGTGTCTGTGATTTTTGTATGTGTTGGGTAATTATGGGGAGGAGATTATGTTCGCATCTAAATTTAGATGTTGGAGATTTGTTTTATTTTGGGAAGTATGCTGGTATGATTTCCCTCCTGTTTCTCATGGAAACAAGAACTTTCCATTAGAATGGCGTAGTCTTTGACATGAGAAGAAAGGCATTGGGAGAAAATTAAGCTTTTAAACTGATGCCAGTAATGATTAGGTGGTAAATATAATGGTTAAGTAGCTGGCATTTAATGGTTACCTATAACCAGGAACTGTGTTAATTCTTTTTAAATAAAACCAGTAGTGGGCTTTTGTGCTGGTCACAGTTTTGGAATTGTATTTACATATACAGTTGGAGTAGGAAATGGCAAACCACTCCAGTATTCCTGCCAAGAAAACTCCATGGACATGAGGTCACAAAGAATCAGTCACAACTGTAACCACACACACACACACACACACACACACACACACACACACACACAGAGTTGTACCTTGTATAAAGGAATTAATTTGTTGCAAATAAAATTATGTTAAGCAAATTTTCCTTTGTACAAATTTCCCATAGAAATGCATTGAAAACAGTTTAATCCAATAGTGGCCAAACTTTGGCCCTTTAGATGTTTTGGACCACAACTCCCAGAATTCCAAGCCTGTGTTGCCAATGACGAAGGACTGTGCAAGTTCTGGTCCAAAACTTCTAGAGGGCCAAAGTTTGGCCATCACTGGTTTAATTCCTAATCGTGACTGTTTTTCTGTTGTACAGATTCACCCCATAGGCGATTCTTAAGTGATTTCCCCCTATCTCCAGATTTTTTTTCCTTTCAGTGGATTTTCTGTTAAACAAACTGCTTGTTGTACGAGGGTCCACTATATTTATTTTAAACCTTCCCATCTTTTTATGTGTATGCAGTAGCGAGGCCCTGAATTGACATGTGGACAAAGTAAGGCAGAAAGAAGAAGGGAATGGCAAGCCACTTCTGGATAGGAATGGGCATGAAGTTCGACAGAGTGCTTCATGGCAAAATTCTTGCACAGCATGACAGGTGCTGCACTTAACCTCCCCCCACCCCCACCCCCACCCCGGGCTGGCAGCCTAGTCATCATCATTGGCATGGTACCAGGATCCTCCTTTGCCAGCAGCATGCCGGTCTGCCAGCAGGCCAGCCCGGTGATGGGGAGCAAGGAGTTTAAGCTTGGCACCTGTGGGGCTGGGCCAGAGATCAAGCATAAAGCGCTCCATTGTGCTTCGTTGCCCTTTGTTGTGCTTCATCGTGTTTCACGCCCATCTTTACTCCCTACCAAGAAACCCTTAGTTTAAAGGGTTGCCATAGAGTCAGAATTGACTTGATGGTACACCATTTGTTTGTAGACACTGATTTTGAAACACCTTGTAATGATTCTGTAAGGGACTAGCTATCGGAAAGGGAAAAATGTATATTTAGTTTTGTGTTCAATAAGTCTGCAAATACATTTGATCTTAAATCTAATGAAAATTAAATCTGTTATGGGTTGGTGATGTGAATGGGACACCATTTGCTGAAACTGGAACAAGACATTTTGATCCTCAAGTGGAAAAGCCAAATGAAATGTCAGATAAATCCTGCACTAGTTAAAAAGTCACAATCTGCCAAGATATTACCTGCAACTAAGAAATAAATAGGAGTTATGAAAGGGCAGGCTGCTGGTAGGTTAAGTCCCATTTTTAAGCTGACACTTTCCCACCTTGCTGCTCTTAATAGTTCCTAGACTGTATTAGCTATGGCAGACCTTTGCCGCATGAGAGGAATCCTTGTGCCCAGCCAGTTCCTGACTCCAATTAATTTCCTATTATTTGAGAGAGTAGTTTACCTCTGTGGTAACTGAGATAGAATATCTCCTCTCATACAAGAGCAGTGTTGGCTCTAAAGACTGAAGTTCTTTTGTTGTCCCATCCATAATAAATAGAAAAGTCAGTGGGCCAGATACTAATAACACTTAACAGCTTGTTAATTATGTTGGTGGCTTTGGGCCCCTGTTAATCTCATGTTCTATTTAGAGAATGCTCAAATGTGTCTCTGAACCACCCGCAACCAAGATGGAACTTGGAAACAGGCTTTGTGTTGAGCTTTTGCAACTGACTGTTTCAAGTAAGCTGATTAAGCAGAGTGATGTGCTGGAGTTTTTAAAAAGGAGATTTCACATTTTCCCCCCTGAGCCCTATACAGTATCAGCCAATAGCTCTAAGCTTTCACTTTCAGAATAATTAAATGAAGAAAAATAAGGGGGAAAAGTTAGAGCAGACTGCATGTAAAATGTGTAAGGCAGCAGTTAAAACACCAATGGCTTTCCACTCTTAAGTCAAATTGCTTATAAGTAGAGCTGCTCATAAGTAGAGGTACAACTCTATCTAGCTATCTAGCTATCTATCATTTTTATCCAAAATGGCTTAAATCACTGAGATAGATAAAAACAATAATTATTCAATTATCATAGTCTCTTGAGGGAGGAATATCCAGGGCCTGAGAACAGCGACAGAGAAGGCCTTCTCCTGTGTCCCACCAAACACACCTGTGAGATTATACATATCTGACAGATAACCTATGGTTATCTACTTTTCTGTTCAATATCTCTAGTATTGGGGCACTCACCACCTCCCAAAGTAATTGGTTCCACGGTCACATTGCTCTAACAGTTCATTTCTTGATATTCTATTAAAATCTGGCTTCTTGTAACTTGAGTCTAATAATACGTGTTCTACGTTTAGGAATGATAGAGAACAGATCCTGTCCCTCTTCTGTATGACAATATTTGAAGTATTTGAAGAGTGCTACCATATGTCACCTAGTCTTCTTTTCTGCCTTTGTCTATTTTGTGTCCCTTTTTTGTCTCTTCACTTACACTATCCTTTCCTTACAAGTACTCCCCCATCAAACTCTTGTTTGCTTGCTTCTTGGGATCCATCTCAGTTTGCTTTGTTAGGAGTGTCAGCAAACAAGTCACAATCTGGTAAATCTGAATAAAAAGGACAGGAATTATGTAATCTTTATATGAAATGCCTTGCAACAGTTTGCCAGAAGAGAAATGACGTTATTGAGTAATTGTAAACATGATGCAATCAGTTTTTGGAAGTCTAAGTCTTTTCACCCCCAAATGGGACTTGGAGACTGCTCTGGAATTATGCAGAACAAGAAAAAAGGTCCTTCTTATGCCCCCCTCCCGCTATAAACTGTTTTGATAAGATAAAATGATAATTTCCCAAACAATAAACTAGTATGAAATTATTTCTGTTTTTTAATTAATCATTTTTAAAATAAAAGGACAGTGCTGTATTAGATCTTAAAGACTAACTATGTTTGGTAGAGCGGGTATGAAAATACTTTACGGTTCAGTTCAATAATGTGTAATCTCTTCTTCTCTTGATTTTAACAGTATCTCATTAGCTTTAGACAATAGGCATGAGAATTGGGGAGATGACCTTCGGAGGGGTAATTACATTAGATAAAAACAGTTTAAAATCTTGCATGTTTTATTTAAATGTTAAAATTGAAACTTCATACAGTGGACCCTTATATAACAAACAGCTTGTATAACATAAAATCTGTACAGCATAAATTCTGGAGATAGGGGAAATTTGCTTAACATAATCGCCTATGGGGAGAATTTGTACAACATAAAGTGGGATTACACCGTTTTTCAGTGCATTCCTATGGGAATTTGTATAAAGGAAAATTTGCTTAACATAATTTCATTTGGAACGAATTAATTCCTTTATACAGAATACCACTGCATACTCTTTCATACATTTTTGCAAGCAGTAGCTCCCAGGACCTTTAATGTTATGATCTAGGGACCAAATGCTGCTCAGAAGATACCGAAAATTCTTAGATGTAAGCTTCTCTGCCCTGCATGTGTGTGTGTCTTGTTTGACTCTTTAGGCATACACTTTCTCGTCCATCTCTACCTAATCAATAGTTTGTCTTGGTGTGATGTTCTTTCATCCCCTTTGTCAATATTTTGGACTTTTGTATATCATAGGACTGTGTTACTTCCCATCACTAGCATATCTGTATTACAGGGTTTATTTGGTAAATGGTTTTAGTGACTACTTGTTACCTTTCCCTAGGAAAAGGTTATCTTGTTGCCTTATAGAATCTGGAAACTAGGGTTGGTTATTTCTTCAACACTAGGTAGAACCTTTCAGGTAATTGCCTGCTGCTCTTCGTCCCCCAACCTCAAATATACCACTGATTGAGCAAATTGCTACTCTGGACAGTGTACAATAAATTAAATGTACATACCTCCAGACTGGGAGGTCATAACAAAGCTACTGGGGAAGAGCAAAGAGATGATCTTAGTAGCCAGAACAGTTATGATGCTGTTGGGGTAAAGCCAAACGGACTTCCAACAGCTGAGATCTCTACACTGAGCAATTTTTTTTAAAAAAAAATTGCAAAATGGAATGTTAGTGGATTACATCAAAGAAAACCTGAGCATCATTAAAGAGGAAAAGAGGCTGAGCAGCAATATACTAAACATCAGTGAAGTTCATGAGACTGGAAGATACTTTCCTGAGATCGATACCATCAGAAGAAGCGGAGTGGGTTTCATACTGCACAAAATAATTGGCAGGACCATAGGTGGTTCCATAGCAGAACAGTTAGCAATAGGATGATGGTGGTACGTATAAATGGGAAACCTTGCAACATGACCACTCTCCAAATCTATGCACTCATTGTGGATTCAGCAGAAGATGAAATTGAAGAATTCTATGCTAACATAGAAGGGTTGAAACAAACATCCAAGAAAAATATTGTTTATCTCATTGGAGATGGCAGTGCAAAAGTGGGAGCAATAGAATCAAGAATTACAGGTAAGTTCGATCTTGATGACCAAAATGATTTAAGAAACCATTTGATTCAACAATTTCAAGAACAGGAGTTATGGATAACAAATAGGTGGTTTCAGCAACTCAAACGGTGGTTATAAACTTGGACCTTAACAAATGGCGAATATCACAATCAAATTGAGTATTATTTTTTTTTGCCAACAGAAATGGAAAAATGCCATCCTTGCTATGAAATCAGGAAGGAAGAATAAGGACAAAATAGTTCGAAATGGGAAAAGGGTACAATCATCAGGGTTATCACCTTTGTTATTTAACATGTATGCAAAAGTGGTTATGAGAAAGGCACATTTGGAAGGATCTGCTATTGGGGTAAAAATGACCGTTTCTGGTTACCATTTTCCAGGCTTCTCTGGAAAATAGTAACAGGTGGGAGATCCTTGAAGAAAGGTCAGACGGACAGTCCAGCTTGGCAGAAACTGTTCAGTCAAACAGTGTGGGCTTTGTATATTAGAACCTTGAATGTGCAATGGAAGTGGATTTGTAAACAGTGCAGGTGAACCAGAATTGGCCATGTGATCAAACTTCCTCACACCAGCCACTGTATTGCAGACCTCTTGAAGTTTTCATACCAGCTTCAAGAGAAGGCCAACATAGAAAATTTGAGACAAGAAATGTTGGAAAGACCTGTCAGCTAGGAAGGGGCGTAGCTGTACAATTCACCTGTGTAAAGTTTGAGAGATTCCATCTCTGTCCACTAGCCCAGTCATCTTGAACTGCTTCACATCCTTTTCCTTCCTCTCAATTGCTCTCTTATTTAGGAATTCAGAAACAGCACCCTTTCCCATTCATAATTGCTTTTTCTTCCTACTTCTTTCCAACCTCTCCCCACACTCCCACATCAGGAGTTTGGGGAGATCTGATGGTTGACAGAAACATGAGAGAATGAAACGTCTACAAGTGCAGTGCTCCCACAGTTTAAGGTATGGATATGGGAGAAAAAGAATATGTATAGTTCAAAGAGCAGGACAGGGTGTTGGTGGTGGAGAGGCCTCAGGTAAAGTTCATGTAGCCATGAAGCTTTGGGTTCTTCTTCATGGTCCCGGTGAATCACACACATGGGGCACCCATTTCTGCCCATGCCTGGAACCTTTGGATCCCAAAGCTTCCATGGAATGCAAGAAAGGAGAGGAGATCAACCTCCCTAACGGTCACTCTCCTCACTGCTCTTCAGCCATTGCTGAGCGAAGGTGATCTTTCCTGGGACCTTCTACTTACCTCTGCTATCTACTTACCTTTCCACCTTCCCATTTTCCTAATCCTGTATCTGTCGAGCCTCTCTCAACTTTCCTGATCCTTTGTAAGTCAAAAACTAAGAGAAAGAGAAAGGAGAGTAATTTTCTTGTTCCCTGCCCCCTGGGCACTTTCCCTACAACTCCATGGATCCCAAAGAACACACCTTCAAATGCTGCTTAGACTGCTCTGGGAAAATGCCCATCACTGATGGTCATTCACACTGCCTATATTGTCTGGGAGAGGAGCACCAGCCCCAAATCTGCCGCCATTGTCGAAAATTCACAAAGATCGAATTGAAAGCTCGGAGACATGACCTTGGAGTCCACCTTATGGAGAAAGCACTACAGCCTATGCCTTTGTTCTCCTCAAAGCCATCTTCCACACTCCTGATGAAAGTTGAGATGAAAAGGGCAGTCTCTGAATCGACAAAGCAGCAAGAAGAGGGAGGGAGTTGCACAGCATTAGAAAATCTGACAGTTTTGTCAGACAGACCTTCAGCTGTGAAGTCCCAGATACCTACCGCTGAACCAACTAAAATATCCTCAAATTTGAGTCCTCCGGCACCTAAAAAATGTAAAAAGGCATTCAACTCAGAATCAACGAAGAAGAAAAAATCAAAGCCTAAATCAAAACCCATACAACAGAAAAGAATGGTGGCATCAGATGTTTAACTTTCAGGAATGATTTATGGGACCCAGAAACTCATTTTTGCAACCTCCAAAAAAACCCCAGTAGTCTTGAGACTGACACAACCAAGTCATCTCCACAAGGAACCAAGTGTCTCTGAACTGAGCAATCCCATTATAAGGCCCAGTGCCCTCTTCTTGGGACATTCACCATTTTGATGCTCCATGACCACTTGGAAGAAGAAAGAAACCAGCTTCTGAAAATCCGCTCCAAGACCCTGAGTGCTTGGTCCATCTGATACATCTACGTCCCATCTTGCCTATGACCAGCATGGGAATCTTAAGCCTCGAGGCCACAGGCAGTCCCCAAAGGCTCTTTTTGCAGCCTTTGGAGCACTCTCCCTTAGTAAAACATCCTCCTCAGGAAAAAAATAACTCTCCAAAAGGGAATGTTGAGGAAGGGTTTTGCTTTGTTTTGTTTTAAATCAAGAGGGGCATTCTGGGGGGTTCTGGAGGTGCAAAAATAACACAGATACATCCATCCTTTGAAGCTTAGGTAGCTCTAAGTCGCAGGGAAAGTTCACACTTTTGTGGGGAGATTCCTTTCAGCAACATCTGTAAGGTTGGCAGTTGGCCCACCCCTGGGTGGACAGCAGTTGCTGGGGACAGAATCGAGAAGCTGATGTTTTCCTGGTTGCCCTAGAGACGGGGAGGCCTGATTGAGTGGCAGTTAGGTTTTTTGGGGGAGAGAGGAAGATGGGAGGTTGAGGGTTAATTCCACTTACATTGTTTATGTTGTTACTATATTGAGTTGTCTACATATTGCTTGTTCATAAATTAAAAAATGAAACAAATAGTGATTATTTTGATTTTGTCATTTATGAAAGAAAACTTGGGATTGTGATGTTTGCCAGACCAAATCCCCGTGGTTATTGTTTGAATCTGGTGGACTTGATGGTTACATTTAAAAACCAAACGGCTAGGATACCTGGCTCAATGTGTTGTAGGAGTTCTATGGCAGAAGAAAATCATTTCTGCAAAATACAAAGACAATTAAATGAGTTGCGCAAAGTAACATATCAATCAGATTTTGTACATAGAGCAGGATATTGTTATTCTCTGTCCATTTGTGTTCTAGCATAATATTCATTTATTTTATTCGATTTATATACTGCTAATCTAGTCAAAAGCTACTATGGTTCACAAGATAAAGCCAATAAACCACAATACAACAGTAGTAGTAGTAGTAGTAGTAGTAGTAGTAGTAGTAGTAGTAGTAGTAGTAGTAGTAGTAGTAGTAGTAGTAGTAGTAG